>JAJOZX010000722.1:137500-267500 GCA_023014485.1 Bathynomus jamesi
AAAAACTATAAAGTTGTTGCAGACAATTTCTTTACTAGCATACTACTCCTTGAAGAACTCCAGAAATGTGGCATACATTACGAGGGACAATATGATCAAATCGCCTCCACAGTTGCAACCTTCACTCTGACAGTGATCTGAAGAAAACCAGAGGAGCTTACGATTTCAGGGTCGAACAGACCAACAATCATGTGGCAGTGAAATGGCATTACATCCGAGCTGTGACACTAGTATCTACTTATGCTGGCTAAGAACCAATCAACCAAGTTTATCAATGGGATAAGGGGCCGTTCAAAAATTGTGACGCGATTTTTGCTAAAACTTGACACCCCAGATCTCCTAGGACCGTCGTTCTCTAACGCTAGGCCAGACACCCCCTAAGATGTTATGCACACTTCCCCCCATCCCACACGTTACATGGGGGTGGGGGTGTCAGGTTTTAGCAAAAATAGCGTTACGTAATTTTTGAACGGCGTCTAAGAAAGGGAAAAAATACGTGCAAGTTGACATGCCTCACATTATGAAAGAGTACAATTGCTTCATGGGCGAAATTGATCTGCTTGACTACTTTCTCGCAAAATACAGGTATCACATGGAGTCACATAGATGGTACATGTATCTCTTCTGGCACACATTCACCATGGCACTGATTAACGCTTGGCCATCCTATCGGCGTGACTGTCACCAACTTCATCTCCCAAAGAAGTCTGTGCTCAATCGAAGAAATTTCCAAGCACAAGTTGCATCTGCACTTATTGAAGTTAATACAACCGTAAGGCGTGGAAGACCATCTCTTCATGATAGCATATCAGCTCCAGTTCCTCTAAAGAAAATTCGCAAGGGGCCGTGTGTAGATGTGCAGAAAAACAAGTATGTCCACTGGCCAACAGAAGGTGATTCCACTGGCCAACAGAAGGTGATGAGAGGGGCCGCTGCAAAGTTTGCCAAGTAAACAATACAGATACATTCGGTGAAAAATGTGATGAGGGACTCTGCTTCAATGAGAATCGTAACTGCTTCAAAAACTTTCGTAGTTAATATAAAATTTTCCAGAAAATTAGTATGACGAAAGGCATCACCACTGACAAGGACTAAAAGTTATGTTTTGTAAATATGTCAGATCTTACATAGCCAAGTGGATGAGTTGATCTTTACGTTAATTTTTCCGTTGTAATGTGAACACCAGTTGCAGAAGAGCTGATAAGCTGGATGTGGTTTTTGCAACACTAATAAAGTTTTTTCTTGTTTGCCACTAAATCTATTAATACTCGTAATTAATACTATTAATACTCGTCATATCATATTTGCCAGACAATAATCCAAGTGTGCGGAAAACAATACATGCTCAAAGGGGATGTAAATCAGTTAGCCTAAACTACACCAAGAATCATCAAAATGATGGATTTGCATTGTGGAAGAAAATTCTTTGGACAAACGAGAACAAATATGAATTATTTTTAAACAACGAGCAACGGTATATTTGGCGAAAATCAAATACTGCATTCGAGGAGGAAAACCTCCTTCCTACGTTTAAACAAGGTGGTAGTAGTAGCAGTTTGCTTCTTTGAAGATGTTTTAGTGCTTCTGGTCCAGAAAAGCTTGTCGTCATCAATGGAATCTTGAATTCGAAATATCAGGAAATCTTAGAAGAAAGTGTATTGCCTTCAGTTCGGGAGTTGCGAATGGGCCGCAATTGGGTACTGCAACACGATAATGATCCAAAACATAAAAGTAAGAACGACATGAAGTGCCTTCAACAAAAGAATTTCAAGCTTCTCGAGTGGCCCAGTCAAAAGTCCAGATTTTAATTTAATCGAGAATTTATGGTTTGATTTGAAAAAATCTGTTCGCAATAGAAACCCTTCGAATCTGAATGAATTGCAACAATTTTCTTTAGAAGAATGGGCCAAAATTTCTATTGAGAGATGTCGAAACCTTGTAAAAAGATATCCAAAACGAATCATTGAAGTCATTCAAGCAAAAGGTGGACATAAAGTACAGTATTCAATAATTTTTAAGTAAATGCACGAAAACCTTTGCATTTTAATTTTATTTTCCTCAAATTCTCTGATGTGTTACATTATATGTTGGAGTTAAACAATTTTTTTAGTTGTTAAATTTTTCCAAACGAACCCTAAACTTTTCGTAACTATCCTATGCATAGAACAGAAGATAAGGACGATATATATATATATATATATATATATATATATATATAGGGTGTGCCAATTACATAGAAGTGAATTTTTAATTTTATTTTTTTTAAACGACCAGGGTATATTATTGTTCAATTTAATGTAGAAATGCAACACAAAAAAATTGAAGGAGCTGCATCAATATTTAGGACTTGCTCAACAGCATTTAATGTTACAGTATTTAGCTATGTTTTTAGTAATTTGTCAAGTTCTGCACATTATGTTTCTTGGTAAAGCATTCTTTCTTATATAAGTATTTCACATAAGTGGAGTTATAGAGCTACTGAACAAGTATTAGTCACACATTCTCTACACGTCTGTACATGTTTAAACGTAAACAAACTAGGGAAGCAGCTATGCACCAGTTGGCACACATGACACGTCAGTCGTTGTTCTCAAGCACTGCTGGTGGGTTGTGTTAAACTGTGTTTTTCTGCTCAGCCACATACAGTAATTGTTCAGTTTTTTTGCTTTTAGTGTCTACCAAGAATGGCAATGAAAACAAGACGCTACAGTGATATTTGGTTAGTTGGTAAATGTGAAGAAAAATTTAGTGCTGCAAAGTTACCATCAAGGCGTGATGTACTAAAAGTGTTATTTAATTTTCATACTGATAAACAAATGAGTCTGAAGGAAAGTGTTAAGAAAACTGTTCGTTTAATTTTGCCGATTTGGGAAAGAGCACGTATACCTACAACAACTGAATTACATGTGCGTGAGAGAGTTGTACGTCTTCATAAAGAATGGCAGTCACTCAAAAAAAACATAAATAGATCAACATCTACTGAAAGCAAGAACGTGATATTTTTGGCGAGTCACTGGATGATTTATTTGATATTGCACACCAGGATGCCATGAGTTTGATTAAGATTGAGGAAGATCGCTTATTCTTACAAGGTCAAAGAGAAAAAGGCCGTCGTGGATCAATGATAGGAGTAGACATGAAACTTTCAAAGAAAGAAGCTAGCAGAATTGAGCGATCACTAGCATATGAAAGGCAAAAAGAGAAACAGAAATATTTGCAGGAAGCATATACATCATCAGCAGCAACAATTAATGAATCGATAGAATTAGAATCATCAGGAGAATCATCTGATAAAAGTGATCATGCTGATTTTGATCAAGAGATTGCTCATAAGGCTGTTTTGTCTAGGTGTTCTAACAGAGGTCGTGTTCAAGTTGTTACGCAAGAAGTTGCTGCAGCACAAGATCGAACAAAAATAAGTAGCAGAAATGCTGTTCACGTTTTCTCAGCAATGGCTTCATCTAATTTGCTCAGAGCTCCCAGAAGTGAGTTACAGATTAGCCACAGAACAATTCATCGAGCCAGAAACAAACATCGTGAATCTCTAGCAGCAGAAATTCGAGCATCTTTTGATCCAAAAGTACCCCTTACTCTCCACTGGGATGGAAAAATTATGGATGATTATACTGGAGCTGTTCAGAAGACTGTAGAGCGTTTACCAATTTTAGTGCCTGGTAAAGATATTACAAAATGACTTGCTGTTCCAAAGTTCAATAGTGGGAATGCTTCTGGTATTGCTGATGCTTGTCTGACAGAAATAAGAAAATGGGGACTAGAAAATGGAATAGTTGCATTGTGTTTTGACACTGCACCAACTAATACTGGATTGAAAGGTGGGGTTTGCCTTAAAATTGAAACAGAATTAGAGAAAGATCTGCTGAGTCTTGCATGCCGCCATCACATATTTGAAATTATGTTAGAGAAAGTATTTTCTCTGCATGATGCTGGTAGGTCACCTAATATTGAAGTTTTTTCTCATTTCCGTGAGTCTTGGCCTCATATTGATAAAACGCAGTAATAAAACTCTACTTAATATAAATACTGGTAACATGGTAGAAGAAGAAAGGAGAAAAGGTCTAATTGCATTTGCTCTTCAGCAGTTGCAGTCAAAACAGCTTCGGGGAGACTATCAAGAGCTCCTAGAACTCTCCATTATATTCCTTGGAGGTACTCCCTCCCAAGGCATCACTTTTCGTAAACCTGGAGCAGTACACCGAGCTCGATGGATGGCACGAGAAATTTATGCCATAAAAATGTGCCTTTTCCAAGAACAATATTCTGTTCAGCACCGTCAAACTGCAATTAGGGGATCCCGCCTCTCCTATGTCAGAATGTTAGCAGATCACTTGTTACGAGTGTCACTGTTCGTCACAACTGTGTACATTAAATATTGGTTTACATGTACGTCATCTTGTGATGCTCCAAGAAACGATCTCATGCTTCTAAAAACACTTGAAGACTACGCTGACAAAGAAGTTTCAACTGTTGCTTTGACTGCATTCTCACGACATTTGTGGTATTTATCTGAGATATCAGTAGGTCTAAGTTTTTTTGACAATAAAGTATCCCATGAAGAGAAGAGAAACATGATTTATAACATGAGAGTGCAACAAGGTTCCGAAGAGCCTCCAAAGAGGATTCCCCCTATAAAATTTTTTTCTTCATGTTGATTGGCTGACTTTGTGACAAAATCAACTAAAAACTTCTTCAGTATTTTGGGAATTGATGAAACCTTTCTCGGTAAAGACCCCGCAGACTGGTCCAGTGATGCAACCTACAATGAAGCTCAAGCAATTGTATCATCTCTTAGAATAACAAATGATTTGGCAGAACGAGGAGTTGCTCTCATGCAATCCTTCAATGAAAGCCTTACTCGTGACGAGGAACAGAAACAGTTCCTTCTTCAAGTGGTTGAGTATCATCGAAAGAAGTTTGATGAGGCTGTCAAAAATGTTGATTAAAGCTAAGTGTTAATGTTATTGAAAGTAAATGTTTGTTAATTAAAGGTAAATAAAATTAAAAGTAAATTTTTATGTTAATTGAAAGTAAATGTTTATGTTAATTAAAGGTAAATAAAATTAAAGGTAAATTTTTATGTAATTGAAAGTAAATGTTTATGTTAATTGAAAGTAAATGTTTATGTTAATTGAAAGTAAATGTTTATGTTAATTGAAAGTAAATGTTTATGTTAATTAAAGGTAAATTTTTATGTAATTGAAAGTAAATGTTTATGTTAATTAAAGGTAAATTTTTATGTTAATTGAAAGTAAATGTTTATGTTAATTAAAGGTAAATAAAATTACAGGTAAATTTTTATGTAATTGAAAGTAAATGTTTATGTTAATTAAAGGTAAATTTTTATGTTAATTGAAAGTAAATGTTTATGTTAATTAAAGGTAAATAAAATTAAAGGTAAATTTTTATGTAATTGAAAGTAAATGTTTATGTTAATTAAAGGTAAATTTTTATGTTAATTGAAAGTAAATGTTTATGTTAATTGAAAGTAAATGTTTATGTTAATTAAAGGTAAATAAAATTCCAGGTAAACTTTTATGTAATTGAAAGTAAATGTTTATGTTAATTAAAGGTAAATTTTTATGTTAATTGAAAGTAAATGTTTATGTTAATTGAAAGTAAATGTTTATGTTAATTGAAAGTAAATGTTTATGTTAATTAAAGGTAAATAAAATTAAAGGTAAATTTTTATGTAATTGAAAGTAAATGTTTATGTTAATTAAAGGTAAATTTTTATGTAATTGAAAGTAAATGTTTATGTTAATTAAAGGTAAATTTTTATGTTAATTGAAAGTAAATGTTTATGTTAATTAAAGGTAAATAAAATTAAAGGTAAATTTTTATGTAATTGAAAGTAAATGTTTATGTTAATTAAAGGTAAATATATTTAAAGTTCAACATCTTTGAGCAAGTCCTAAATACTGTTCAATTTTGATAAGATTTTGTACATTATGTTTTTGCACTGAATACAAAAAAATTACATCCTGGTCGTTACAAAATTTGAAGTTGCAATTTTAGGCACACCCTAAATTATATATATATATGAATGAATGATTCACCTGAACTGACCCGGACCAGACTTCAAGAGATAGTTTTTTGCAAGTATACAGTGCGAATTTTAACCAAACTACTTTCTGGATTTAACATGTAATACGAATAACGCTCGATTAACACGTTTCTGTCACAATCTGTGGCTTTGTGTAGGTATACTACCTACAAAATAAAAACTTTTTAAATGCTTAAAAAACTAACTATTTTATGGTTTTTCTTTGTACTCATACCCTGATAGTAGAAATATAATAATAATAATAATGGTACATACGACTATTTTTGTACTAGTATTTTCAAGAGAAATCAAAATAATTTTAATAATAAACTTTATAACAATGGCACAGATGTCTTGAAATAAATTAAAAATAATTTAAAATAAAATAAATCCCAATACACTCGTATATATATGAAAAAGAATACAACACATTTAATCAAATTCAGGTCCAGAAAGGAAACCCTTTTCAGGATCAATTTTCTTGTCCTTTTCCCACCCACCTTCAACCCTGCCCAAGAAAACGCATTACGAATCATTTTTTCTCTTAACTAACTGAACGGCAAACGGTACAGTGGAGTAAAAAAAAAAAAAATTTGTTACATTTCCGGCTGTCTAAACTCTAAAATGAAGTCGTATTGGAAGCATGCAGTATATTCACCAACGTACTGTATATCTACAATATACGCGGTTGAGAAGTTTCATTCGCGCGCCTTCTCAAGCTAAAGCAATGAGTATATACAGGGTGTCCCATAAGTCCGGCATCATAGGAGAAATTCATATTTTTCTATTTCTACAAACCATAATTAATATTTTTCTTATGCTCGGGATGCCAATTTCCCGTCCACCATTCTGTTCAGTGACGAGGCTGTTTTTTATGGAAACAGTGAGGTAAATCGACAGAACACCCGCTACTGGTCTCAAAACAACCCTCACTGGTATACCTCTTCAAAGGAACAAGGTGCATCTCGGGTGATGGTATGGTGTGGCATTTGGAAGGATCGCATCATAGGCCCCCTCTTTTACGAAGAACATGTCACTAGAGGCACCTACCTACGTATGCTCAAGGAAGAAACATTTCCCAGTGTCTTGAACGAAGAAGGAAATTTCCCAACATGGTTCCAGCAAGACGGCGCTCCTGCACATTACAGCACCCAAGTAAGGGAATACCTGTACCAACAATTCCCTGGTCATTGGATAGGACGTCGAGGGCCTGTGGAATGGCCAGCTAGAAGTCCGGATCTCACGCCACTAGATTTTTATCTCTGGGGCCACTTGAAAGCGCTGGTATACGCAGAGAAAATTAGGAGTGTTGAACATTTGCGGCAGCGCATTATTGGGGCATGTAACACCATTACTCCTGACATCATTCACCGTGCGCTTGCTGACTGGGTATCACGTCTGAATTTGTGTATTGAAAACAATGGTGGACATATTGAGCACGTTCTGTAAATAAAAGCTTTTGTTTTGCCTTTTTTTATTATTTTTCCTACGATGTCGGACTTATGGGACACCCTGTATGTCACGCGCAAACGATCGATCGCGTTGCACAACCGATGTATCCATCGTTCGCGCACACATCGATCGATCGCTGCGCAGACTATGGACAAAATTAAAATTAACTTGCGCGATCGATGGACCAATAAACATGTACGAACAAAACCATATCATTGATGCTCAAAGTGCAAAAAGCCAAGGCGAATATGTAATATGGGCAACCGTAACTTGTAGACTGCATATTTAGTTGAACAATAATGAAATGTTATTAAAATGGGTAACCAAACCTGACCTAACTTAACCTTGCACCCAGGCAATTCAACTGAGCATGTCAAAGTGTCAGTATTTAAAATTGTTCAAAATATGTTCATCCATCGATCGCACAAATTAATTGAATAAACATATCGCTGTGATTTGAACACTTCTCAATATTGACACTTTGACATACTCAGTTGAATTACTTGGGTGCAAGGTTAGATTAGATTAGCTTAGGTTACCCATTTACGCTTTGACTTTTTTTACTTTTAGTGCCAATGGTAGGGTTTCGTTCGTACGTTTGTTTATTGTATCCATCGATTGCGCAAGTTAATTTTGTCCATCGTCTGCATGATGCGATCGATCGTTTGCGTGTAACATAATTATACAATGTTCACCACAGGTCTGACGTTGGCGCTGTCAGAATAAACCCATGGTTGTTATTTCTTCTATAAGTAGGTGGCCAACAAACAACCCTCCTTACCCCTTTTGTAATTATTTCGCTCGATGAGAAAAGGATGAATGCCAACAGCAATTGGTGAAACAGACTAATACCAACTAATTTTGTCCTAATTATTTGAGTTTTCTCGTGGACTTCGGTACAAGATTGTTTTGCGCTTTGCATAATACATGCACCATTTTTGTTTAAATAATTACTAAAAACAATAATGAATCCATGATATAATAGTGAACAATTGCCTTATCCTGTTAGAAACAGCCATTTGTTAGGAACAACCTTCCTCAATCCATCTTTCCTCTTGTTTATGACTTCCAATCTTTCAAACGCAGTGTTCAGGCATCTCGAAAACTCTGGACCTTGATTTTGGCTCTCTTCGTCTTCTATAGAGGAGGTGGGGGCGTTTTTGCGGGCATTCACCCTTGGCCCCTCCTTTCTGCATAAAAAAAGTTCTAGAAGTTTAGTTAGGAATAATAATGTGACGATTTTTGAAAATTATTTTTGAAGTCCAAATTTAAAAGGCTCTGAACCAATCTGTTTTATCTGCACAGTCCATGAGATAAAAAAAAAAATCCTTTAAGCTCAGTTTAACTATAAATTTTTTATTTAATCCCTTCCTTCTCGAATTTTGGAGTTTGATGAGTGCCATTAAAACAGGGCTATTGAAAGAAACTGTGGTGCCACCTCCGCGTCAAATATGTTCCTCTCATACAGAAGTCAGCAAAATTGCCATGTTTTGTAGCAATGGAGAATAACAATTTTAAATGTATCATCTTGGATAAATGATAACTCATAAACTTGCGTGAAATACAGGAAACCTAAATTTATGAACTACCAACCAAACAAATTTTCTCTCTTTGCCAACCATCGTTGCGTGTGAAAATGGAGAACTCTTTCATAATCCCTGTATTAACACCAATCTAAAAGGGACAAATTTCCTTGAAACAAACCAAGGTTAAAACTTTAAAAACATTTACGTTCCCTTCGCGTAAATTAACAAAAATGCCTTGAATTCTTTATCGGCTTTTTTAATCCGAAAACGGCTGTTTTCGAGGCTTACAACGGATTTCTCACGCAATTAACGTAATTAACTTTGCCTTAATTTAATTTCGGGATTAGAACAGCTTTATATATATATATACATACACATACATTGAAAGCCCAGTATGAATCAGTCTTCAGTACCCCAAAAAGTAACAAAGCGATACCTGACACAGATGCATTCTTCGAAGAGAAATTGCGAGGAGAGTGTATAACAGACTTTGATTTTACCACAGAAGATGTAGCGAGAGCTATAGGACAAATTAAATCACATTCAGCTGCAGGTCCGGAACAAATGGAACGCACTATGGATTAAAAACTGTAAAAATGAAATATCTACACCCTTATACTGGATGGAGAAGATCCATAGACACTGGGGAAATACCGAGCACCTTGAAAAGAGCAAACATTGTTCCTATATATAAAGGAGGGGATAGATCTCAAGCAAAGAAAATAATGACCAGTGTCATTGACGTCCCACCTCACCAAAGTATTTGAAAGAATAGTTAGAGAGAAAATTTATTTCTTGGAAACACTGGAAAGATTTGACGAAAATCAGCACGGATTCCGATCAGGTAGATCATGCCTATCACAACTAATAGAACACTAAAACAATAGCCTAGATGCACTGGAAGGCAATGACAATTACGATGTCATATACACAGATTTTGCTAACACTTTCGACAAATGTGATCATGGTATAATAGCACATAAAATGAAACATGTGGGAATAACAGGCAAAGTGGGAAAATGGATCTACAACTTCCTCAGAGAACGTCTACAGGTCGTCAAAATTCAAGGTATATCATCATCAGAATCAGAAGTACGCAGCTCAGTACCACAAGGTACAGTATTGGCCCCACTCCTGTTCATTATCATGCTAACAAACATAGAGTGGAGTAAACAGCAACAGTATAATAACATCCTTTGCGGACGATACAAAGCTCAGCAGAAAAATCAGCGATGCAAATGAAGTGGAGGCCTTGCAGAGGGACACGAACAAAATATACAAATGGTCAGAAGACAATATGACATTTAACACCGAGAAATTTCAGATCTTGAGATATGGTAGAAATGAGGAACTTAAACAGACTACATATCATGCTCCAGATAGACATGAAATTCAGAGAAGCACGAAAGCGGTCGACTTGAGGGTAATAATGACCGATGATGCCAAATTCGAAACACAAAATCAGATAGCAATAAACAAAGCAAAAAGAGTCGCGGGACAGGTACTAAGAACGTTTAAAACAAGGGACGAGAAAGTAATAATTTCCCTGCTGAGAACACTGATCATACCAAAACTTGAATACTGCTCAGTTCTGACGTCCCCACATAAAAAGAAAGACGTTAATAAACTAGAAGAAACGCAGACATTTCACAGCCAAGATTGATGGCTGCAAAGAACTCAACTACTGGGGAAGACTACGTAAACTAAATCTGTATTTCCTGGAAAGAAGAAGAGAGAGAGGTACACCATAATCTACATATGGAAAATGATCGAAAAACTGGTACTAAACCTCAAACTAAACCCAATTACCATCCGAACTACGCTAGAAAATAGGAAAGGCAGAATCTATAAACAACAATCGTCCGGCCCCAGGTGAAGTAGCGATTACGTGAGTGCATAAATGTTCAAAATGCAGCCCATACAGCTGGTCACACACTTCAACTGTGTCCCTGATAAAGTATACCGGGTACCAGTACTACGGACACTGGACAGCATTTCCGAAGTAAGCTTCGAACATTCGTATCGAATGTTCGATTTTATTTTTTCAATGGCTCGCGATTTAACACCATAACTGTAAAAACTATCCGCTTTTATGGTGGAGTGCATTTTGGGTCGTTTAACCTCCGTCTTAAAGGCAAAGTTGACGTGGAGGAGGGAACCTATAACTTTACGTAGAATCATCTGAACCACGGGTCGCTACATCACTCGAACGCGAAGAACGGTCCCCGTCCTACTATTGAACGGGCCCAACGTCACTTAACTTCAATGATCTAACGAGAAGCGGTGTTGCGATACGGCCAAGAAAGGCTTATTTCAGAAACACATACACAAAGTAAAACTGTAAAAATCACCGGGACCAAACTTTTGTCCCACCCCGTACATAAACTGGCGCCTAACGACTACTATTAACGTATTCACTTGAATGCGAGGCAATTAGGAGAGAGTCAGTCGATCGTAAACATCGAAAAAAAAAAGGGAGATGGGGAAAGGGGACAGATTTCGTGAGGGGAAGTAATAATAATAATTGAGGGGAGAAAGAACCGAGTAAAAATAGACACGAAAAACAAACATAAATTGATTACTAGCAAAATTACAGTTTTCCGTACGCCAAGTCGCCAACCACTAAAATGATCATTGCACGAATGCGATTTTTTTTTTTAATAGTTTTGATTATTCGCGCACAAAAGTTTGTCTGAAGTTATATTAATTACTTTAATTAAACGAACACAGACAGACACACAGGTTTCTAATATCGGCTGTTGAGGGAACGTTACCATGGACAATCCTGCCCGAAATATATGCGCCTACGTGGTCTACGAAGCGTTCACAACAAAATCAATATACTTCCGTTTATGAAGTACCGAGAAGCAATGTATTTAGTGAAATTCGCTAAATTCAAATGACATTCCTCCAATCCGGTTGACTTAATTCTTATTTCAACCGAATTTATATTCCAGTTGCACCTAGCAGCCTCAGATAAAAAAATTACTACGAATTACAACGTCCCATAGCTGACCTGACCCGATTCAACCTAACAAGGTTAAAATGATTGGTTCACGAATGTTAATAATAGTGTCGTACTGATATAACATAACCCGGTCCAAGTACATTAACTGACCATTAAATTAGCCTAGTGCCCATTAAGAGTAGTTCAGTATAATTATAGCAATCTGTTTTGGGGTCTGACTTATAACCAATCGAATATAAAATAGTTTATATACAAGGTGGTCCAAAAGTCCCTATCTATTTTGCTGAAATAATAGTATTTTAGGATAAAATGTAGTAACATAATTAGATGTATATTTATTTATCAAGCTTAGGTTTAAGATTCGACGTGAGCACCATCATTGTCTCTGCAAATCTCAAATCTGTCCACTGCATTGCGGAACACATTCTCAAGCATCTCTGGGGTTATTTTAGAGACTGCCGCAACGATGCGGTTTCGCAGATCCTGCAGGTCTGTAACTCTTGCTTTGTAAGCCTCAGACTTTATAGAGACCCACGCAAAGAAATCTAATGGTGTTAAATCTGGATATCGTGCTGCCCAGGCCCTGTTTCCACCACGTCCAATCCAGCGATTTGGAAAGAGCTCATCAAGTTACGCCCGAACGATGTTTGCATAGTGACATGGAGCTCCATCTTGTTGAAAGACAAAAGTGTCAAGAACGCCATCTGAACGAAGCTGGGGTTCAAGAAACTGCAGAAGCGTGTCAAGATAAATTGGCCATGTTATCGTAGCTTCTGCAAAGAAAAAAGGTCCGTAAATCTTCGAGCTTGTCATACCCAACCAGACATTAACTTTAGGAGAATCTCTCTCCCATTCGTTGTAGAACTGGGTTGGTTTTTCACTAGCCCAGAAGAGTCGTTTTGGTGTGCTCAGTCTACGTGATGCTGCGCGAGTTGATATGCTAGGATTTGTTTCAAAGGCATCTCTTACCAATTCGACATTTTCTTGAGAGGTACCTGGACGTCTAGATCTTGCCTCATCATGAACAGATCCTGTTCTTTTAAATTTATTGACCAACTCGCGAATTGCTTCGTCTGTAGGTCCTGGTTTGTGAAATCTTCTTTCGAATTTTTCTCGAATTGCTTTGTACTTCTTCCTTTGGATACGTAGTGTTACTACCATTACACGTTCTCGTACATCCATCATTATCTATGGCCTGTCGAAAATAAGAGAGAAATAGCATTATTTTAGCAAAACAGATAGGGGCTTTTGGGCCACCCTGTACAGTATACTAGTCTTTCGGTCGACAACCTTTTATGTCCCACACAACTAGTTATATATTCGCATTATGGTGCGCAGTAGCCTGGTATTGTGAAAGTTTGGTAAGATCGTTACATTTGATACGTCGAACTTATTACTTCTTTCAAAATACGATAATAATAATATGTGCTACGAGAGATAATCAAACATTAATTAATTTACGATCCTTTTATCTTCTTTTCAGATATTTTAAGAAAATGTCTGATAATAATAATCCTCCGAGTCAGAAGTGAACAGAAAATTGACACGTGAATTAAGAGCCCCAAACCTCGGTCTCCGTGAACTGGTCAATGAAGCTCTAAATATCGAAAGGACCAGTTCAAAGAAACTTACGAAGGATGTGCTAAAATTGGAACTAAATATGACGACGAGAGCGGTCTAGAATAACAGCCGCAATACGGGCACGCATTATTCAAAGATTCTCTTCAGTGAATCATTTTAAGACAGCCCCAGAAATATGCGTAATCACTTAGGGGAAGGGAGAACCATGGAATTGCTTTAAGGAAGTTCACTGAAAATAAAGCTTGATGAACTTGGGCTGCGTGGAAAAGTTGCTGTCAAAACTATATATTACTTGGGAATGTGATTAAGAAAAAAAGGTCTCGCGTTTCCGAAGGAACATCAAAACTTGCGTGATGAATGAAGAATAATTTCTGGAGTGATGAGACCAAAGTTGAACTTTTTAGAAATGAAATGCTTAAAGTTAAGTAGTAGTAGTAGTAGTACCCATAAAGTTCAATCTCATTGTATTGGTAAGATTGTGAGGCATGGTTGCTTCAGTTCGGATGGAGTAAAAATCGATGGGAATATAGGAAATTCAGAAATCGAGAATTGTGATTGAGTATGCACTACCAAGTAGAGTTCGTTTAACTGAGAGGAGATTCATCTTTCGGTAAGACAACGATTCAAAATTTATATTTGGAAATGCAGGAGCAGCTTGAGAGAATTCGAATGCTGAAATTGACACCTGATATAAACCCACTGAACGTATGTTAATATTAAAAAATTATGTCTCAAAAGTGAAACCAACAAGCCTACAACAGTACCACTGGCGTATTATCCATTCAAAGAGGTCAGGCTGATTCAATGCTTTGGAGACGCGAAGCCATCAATCGTGCAAAATGTAAAACTAAATATTGAATGCCGACCTGTCTTCGTAAATTAATGAAAATGAAAAGGTTTATTGGCAGACTATAGTCCATATGACAAATATTAATACAATAACAATTCACATACTAAGGATAGAAATATACACAATTAATTAGAAATAATACAGTAATGTCGAAGTTAAGTGGAGCTACAGACAGATATTTTCGTACCATGAATTCCATAGCTTAGACGACAAACGGCAGGACTCATGGATAGCTTGGGTAATTGGGTTGGTTGATTTTTTAATTCTTTGCATTAGACTGTATTGAGCACGTCTTGTTACCTCCGGGAAGCTCGGGATATTGCAGGTAGCAAACATTTGCGAAGCTGAGCATCTCGAGGGTAATTTATGTAGAAGTCTAAAAGACCTGATGTACAGCAAATTTAGGGTTCTGCCAGAACCTTTTTTTATAATTCACCCAGAGTTGCTGTCCGTATATATTACTGCAGAAAGTACGAAAAGAGAGGGTCTTTAGCTTCACTTGTACAGAACGGATAGTTCCTTATAGTCATATTCGCTTTAGCACAAAGGCTTCGAGATTGTTTGCTTATATCCGAGTCATCACTCACGGAACTGGTAATAGTTTGACCCAAATACTTAAACTCTTGTACTTTCTCAATTACTTCACCTCTCATTTTAAACTTAATATCAGCTGGTTGATTACAGCTTTTAGGATGGAATTGCATAACCTTAGTTTTTGTAACATTAAAAGAATATCATGTTTCTGCGAATACACTTCGCAGACTTTTAGTAGCCGATCCAGACCTTTAACACAGGAACTTATTAACACCATATCATCGGCATAAACTAAGTTATTTATCCTTGTGTTATCTATACAACATCCCACTGTTACCTCACTAAGTGAACCAATTAATCCGTCAATATACACATTAAACAGCACAGGAGAGAGCAAGGAGCCTTGTCTCACCCTGCAAGAGGAGCCAAAACATTTGGAGAGTACAATGTCCCACCTAACAGTGAAAGATTGGTGGGAATACCAAAATTTCAATAAATTTAACATGTACATGGGAGCCTTCCTGTCTTCTAGTTTTTCAAATAAAAAATTGTGGTTCTCTATCATATGCCTTACTTATATCTAGGAAACAGCTATAAGTAGTTGAATTACTGTCAGTGTATTTAGATATTATTTCTTTAAGTAAATAGATACACTGGTCAGTTGAGTGGGACCTTTTAAAACCAAACTAATTAGGAGATGTCCATAGGTAATCATTTAATCGGAGTAACAAGAGTTTTTCTAGTAGTTTCGAGAAGCAGGAAGCGACAGTAATAGGCCTGTAATTATTGCTGGGCAGAATATCTCCATACTTATTTTTGACCAGGGGCAAGATATATACCCTCATGAACTCTACAGGGATATAGCTATGAGAGCATGACTGACAAGAGCAATGATATATGTAGACATACCACGTCATTGGCATATTTCAAGTGTTCATTCGAAAGGTCATCTACCCCTGACGCAGAACCAGTCTAACTCTTTAATTAACTTCTTTACTTCAGGAACTGATATCAAAGCATTTTCCCTTGTCTCTCCCACAGGCGTTTCGCTGCAATCTATCGGCCATATATTGTGATATTGTAATTTATTTGTACCGTGTCTTGTACTCTGTAATCAAAGTTATGTATTAAACTAGAAATGTAGTGAAATTTCCACACACACACCCACCCCATACTGTACGTAAATTCACATTTATGATCGAAAACACACAAAATATATATATATATATATATATATATATATATATATATATATATATATGAAAATTATTTCACGAAAGTGACACGTGAAAAATATTTATGATGAATAAAACCACGAAGGGAAAAGAAACAAAGTGGTGCTCAAGCGCTTTCGTCTAATGACATCCTCAAGAACACTGTTCTTGAGGATGTCATTAGACGAAAACGCTTCGCTTGAGCACCACTTTGTTTCTTTTCCCTTCGTGGTTTTATTCATCATATATATATATATATATATATATATGGAATACAGACCAACGTTGAACAAGGAACTTTTCTGGGATAATTAAATCCACTATAGTCCGAATAAGTAATGGTAAGTGGCAAATACTAGTCTTTTCTTTTTCATGATAGAAGCTTTTATATATATGAATTTCACGCTTAAACATGCTAAATGAATGAATGATGCAAACATTTTTCTTCTTCCTTGTGGGTTTGCATCATATATAACCTTTGGTTAGCTTCCGCCCGAATTGTTCATTCTGAAGGTCAAGCTTTTCACTCCACCTTAGACCTACAGTTTAACGTGGAATCCGAACCACGCCCCTTCAGCAGCCCAGCGTCTTAACCACTAGGCCACCTAGGGTACCCATTTATCTACCAACCACTTTCTTTATTCTGTAGAAGGATGAACAGCTGGGTTTTGCTGCGCGCCGGCTGCCGTCGGGTCTCGAACCCGGGGCCGATGGATTCGTAGTCAGCGACGCTAACCACTACACCACCGAGGCGTGTGTGTGTGTGTATATATATATATATATGTGTGTGTGTGTGTATGTATGTATGTATAATTTCTCCACATTCTACGAATAAGAGTGAAACATTCCGTAACCT
This sequence comes from Bathynomus jamesi, assembly GCA_023014485.1. Lineage (NCBI taxonomy): Eukaryota > Metazoa > Arthropoda > Malacostraca > Isopoda > Cirolanidae > Bathynomus > Bathynomus jamesi. The sequence goes on from JAJOZX010000722.1 coordinate 154,543, forward strand.
AAAAAAAGTACGGGGAACTGAAGCGGGTGTCAGACGAGTGGAAGCCAGCTATAAGATACGTTGTGGGGGATCTTCGCTGACAGATCTCACGACATTTCTCCTTTGGGAGTACATTTTAATTTGGGAGGCAAAGAGGACTGAAAAGACGCTGCTTTGAGACGACGATTGAATTAAGATACCGAAATGCAGGGATGGGCCCTCAGTCCGTACGTCCGTCACCCTCGCAGCCGCGAAATCGCGCCGTCCAATGGGACGGAACGCAACTCCACCAATATATTGAAGTGTCATGAAGCCATCAGCGTGAAATGGCTGGCGGCTCACTAATATATATATATATATATATATATATATATATATAATAATCTTACTATAATTCACCGAATGTCTCTCTGTCTGTCGGCAGAAAAATTTTTTTACGTTTCTGAACCGATTTCGACCAAACTTAGTATGGTGGTTGGGAACTTGGGAGTGATGAGTAGAGACCGGATTTTGCCCTTTTTGCCTTTTTTATTCCCGCTTATAGATTCATAGGCTTCTTTTAGAGAAATCCATTTCGGGACTGTGGGATGTATATAATTAAATGTTATAGTGCCTATAAACGCTTATTTTGATGGTTAGTGCCTAATTTTAAAATACGTGCCTATATATGCCTTTTTTAATTTTATTGTACTAAGTAAAGCAAAATAACTCGCATTTTTTTTTAAACTTGTAGGCCTAAATAGGGCAGGGGATGGAAAAACCGAGGCTAGTCCTGAGGCAACCAGCACAGCCAATCAGATCACAATACGTCAGCTAAATACAGCCAACCAGATCACAATACGTCATTGTGACGCATTCGGCCTCGATCATTTTGTTTGGTGCGTGCAACGTGGTGTCTTTGTTCAAGTGCTTTTGCTAAATAAAATCTCACGTTTGTGCTTACGGCTTTTTTATAAGAGAAAAAATGCCTAAGGACAAGACAGCCAAAAGTGTTCTGTTCAGGCAGTGGATCAAGAAGGACCCAAACTTCACTACGGATGGTAGTTATTTTCTGCCAACCTTGTTCCAAAGAGGTACGTTGCAACATTTTTTATTCTCTATCCAAAATAACAAACCCACTCGATGTAAACAAATGCATGCGAGGGAATTTGACGCTCCAACAATGAGTGATAATGTGAGCTTTTCCGAATTTAATAGCATCCTAAAGATAAATTGGTAAAGAGTGGTGAAAAACAAATTGTTTTAAATTATTTTAATATTAATTTAATTAACCGAACAACCAACTTTGACGTTCGACTAATGCATTTTATAATTTAGTTACCCTAAAAATTGTCGTTTTCTGTAGTTTCTAAAAAAAAAAAAAGATTGATATCTAAAGAAATTATTAAGTTAAGTTGGGTTCTTATAATGAATAGAGAATAATAGCTTTTTGTATGTTGTTAATTTGATTTATTTTAATGCATAGCGCAGTAATTAAGTTTGTTTTTCAGTAATACTTGTCATCTTTGCAGGTAAAATGCGAGAAAAAATGCCATTTGGACCAACACAAAAATACTGCTATGCATTTGATGAACTCTAAGAAGAAAACTGCAACATGCCAGCCCTTCTTTCCAAGTCCCACAGAGTCGGATAAGTTGCAGCAGCAGTTCCATGCTGATTTGTGTCCTTCAATGGTGGCGGCAAACATACCTTTTAACAAGCTGCAAAATGCGGCATACAAAGAATTTTTAGCAAAGTACACGAAAATGAAAATTCCCGATGAATCTACTTTGAGGAGAAACTACCTCCATCCAAAATATGAATCTGTAAGTTTAAATATGTTGATTTAATTTGCTTCATTTTAATTTTCATTTTACAGGTTTAAATTAATTTCACATTGATTTAAAATAATTTAATATTTTAATTTATTTTGTTTAAATTTTGAGTTTTATTTCACTTCATTTCTTTAATTTTTGTCATTTTACTGTATTAAATTTTGATTATGTCAAATGTAAAAGAATGGCTAAACGAGCGTTCTGTTGATATCACTCTTTATCAAGTTATGCACATTGTGTGTATTTATTAACTTAAATACTACATGAAATTTCTAGGTTATTGAAGAGATCAGACAAGACGTCAATTATGCCAACTTCTGGGTGTCAGTTGACGAGACGACAGACACCTGTGGACGTCAAGTTGCCAATGTGGTGGTGGGTAAGCTCGACTGCTCTGGCCCAGGAAAACCACACCTGCTCCTCTCGAGACCACTCGAGGCAATTAATAATGCCACACATTATTGCCACAGTAGCTCGAGTTGTGCGGGATGCTGTCCGTAAGTGTCGATGAATGTTATTCATATGCATTTAAAATGAGAGACAATTACATTTGAAGTTGTTAATTTTGTGCGCATATAAACTTATTTATTCATTTTTTAATTGCAGGAGTTCTGTGGCCAAGTGAGAACAATGATGATAAGTTTTTACTTCTTGTCACGGATTCAGCAGCATATATGTTGAAAGCAGCGCAAAATCTGAAGGTTTTCTATTTGAAAATGGTGCATGTGACTTGCCTGGCTCATGCTCTCCATCGGGTGGCAGAAAACATCCGGGGACATTTTCGGGACGTAAATGCACTTGTATCGTCGGTGAAGAAGGTCTTTCTCAAGGCACCTTCACGAATTGCTGCTTTCAAGGCAGCTCTTCCAGAAACACCCTTGCCACCTCAGCCAGTTTTGACTCGATGGGGTTCCTGGCTTCAAGCTGCCATGTATTATGCTGAAAATTTCAGCGAAATTGCCAAGGTACGAAACATATTCAGTTTAATTAGTACATTCTTCTACAGCCATTTCAAAAGCAGCAAAGCAAATTTCATCTTAATTCTGTTTTTTGTTGCAGGTCGTTGAAAACTTAGACGAGCATGAGGCAGTCGTGATAGGACAAGCGAAGGAGGCCTTATCGTGTCTAACCCTTCGAGGAGACCTGGCCTACATCATCGCCAATTTCGGACGGGTGCCAGGGACCATAACCAAGCTGGAGGAGAGAGGCCTGCCGTTTGTTGAAGCAGTGGAAATAGTTCAAAATTTAAGGAAGGAGCTGAGCCAGATTCCTGGTAACGTAGGGAAAGAAGTGGTAGCAAAATTTGAAAATGTTCTCAGACGCAATCCTGGTTGGCAAACCATAGTTAACGTTTCAACAGTGTTCAAAGGAGAGTGTCAGGAAGTTCTGGACTTTGAGCCAAGCGAATTAGCATCTTTGAAGTTCGCACCAATTACGTCTTGCGATGTCGGAAGGTCGTTTTCTCGATATAAAAATGTATTGAGTGACAGGCGATGTCAATTTACGCCACAGAACCTTGAAAAATGTTTAATCATCAATTGCCATTTCAATTTATAGTTTAGTTGAGTTTTTGTAAGAAGATAGTTTAAATGTTTGGATTTTACTTTGATGCAAATAAAATGTTTGATGGTTTTTGAGATGTTTAGTTTATTTTTTACAATAAAAATCCTGATATTCATCAGAACTGCAAATGGGTTTACTGTAAGTCAACAATAATAAGAAAAAAGTGGGAAAATAGAAATGCCTATTAAGTGCCTTTTTTAGCTTTTAGTGCCTATTTAAGCGACTTTTTTAGGGCTTCTTTAGTGCCTTTTTGCCTACCTATTATTGATTTTTTAGTGCCTATCAATCCTAACTCTAGTGATGAGTAATGAACGAAAATGTACGTGTGACCAGCCTCCACCCTCCCCCCATTACTGGGCCCGAAGGCCGCAACAGCGCGGGTCTAACTAAATGGGCCCGTAGGAGCCTGTTTAACTGGTAGTAGTAATAATATGGAACTTTAATTAAGTATCTACTTCTAATTTCATAATTTTTATTAAGTATCATTTATTTTCTACTAAATATGCATTTGATCATTTCATTTAAAATTTTGTAAAATAACACAGACCCGCGATGGTTTTGTTGTCCGAAATATTTTATCGCTTATATAGTAATTTTTGCACGATGATTCCGAAAATAATATTTATTTTTCGCCATCATGTACAGACTTTTCACAAAATGTCATATTTCATATTACGTATGTAAGCAATTTTCATTAAAACTGATTCAATTAAATTTTGATTAAAAACTACTGTCTATAAATGCTTCCAGCTCAGAAGTGACGTCATAGAGTCTTCTAGAACAATCGAGAAACGCACCGCTAGTATGTAGGTGATTGGCAAGCCACGAGATGAGTCAGTCTATCGAGTGCGTGCGAGGTTATAGTTCTTTATTATTCAAAGGTGCGAGGTGACTTTCTCTTTTGAAATTTGTTTATTTGTCGCTATGGCAACCAGAGGGTGTGTAGATAGCCTAAACATTTTCTGTTATATTTGTGGAAAATTTACTGTGAAAAAACAAAGGCCAAATATTACAGACTTCGTCAAGAAAGCATACTATGCGTACTTCGGAATGAAACTTGGGGATCAAGACAAATCATGGGCTCCACAAAGTTTACAGTGTTTGTGTTGAACAACTTAGACTGTGGAGGAGTAAAAGTAAAAAGGATTCTTTACCGTTTGGGATTCCAATGGTCTGGCATGAGCCTAGAAAACACAGCAATGACTGCTAATTTTTGTTCATGTAACGTGCACGGCTATAATACTAAAAATAAAAAGGAAATTTCTTATCCAAACTTTCAGTCTGATATAAGACCTGTTGCTCATGGACCTGGTATACCTGTACCTACTAAACCAAATACTCTTGATATATCTTCATCTGATTCGGTGTCTGATGATGATGGAAATGATGATATTGATTGTTTTCAAACAGAAACATCTGGTGAACCCCAACTGTTTATACAAAGTGAACTTAATGATTTGGTAAGAGATTTGTGTCTCCCGAAGGATTCTTCAGAGATTTTGGGATCCAGACTTCGTGCAAAGAACTTGCTTTCTCCCGGGACGTCATTTTACTGGTACAGAAATCGAGAAAAAGAATTCATCCAATATTTTTCTAAAGAAAATTCACTGGTATATTGCAACAATGTTTCGGAACTAATACTTAAGCTAGGCGCTGCAGTCTATGACCCAAATGAGTGAAGACTTTTCATTGATTCCTCCAAAAGAAGTCTAAAAGGCGTCCTCCTTCACAACGGTAACTTATATGCATCTGTTCCTGTGGCTCATTCGGTTCACTTGAAGGAAACGTATAAAAATCTTGAGCTTCTTCTAGCTAAGGTTAAATACAAAGAACACGGTTGGCTACTTTGTGGATACTTAAAAGTGATTTGTATGTTGTTAGGTCAACAACCAGGTTATACGAAGTTTCCATGGTTTTTGTGCGAGTGGGATAGCCGAGCAAGAACTCAGCACTGGATAAAAAAGGAATGCCACGCAGAGTCAACCTGACACCTGGTTCTAAAAACATTCAACGTGAAAGTTTGGTTAACACGAAGAAAGTCTTTTTACCTCCGCTTCACATAAAATTGGGCTTCATGAAGCAATTTCTTAAGGCTTTGGACGAAGATGGATATTGTTTTACTTGGAAAGAACAATGAACAATCTTGAAAAAGAAGCGTGGATTGCTTTTAAAGATGTCATCAGCAAATTTTTGGGGAACAACAAGGACCAAAATTACTAAAACATTGTGAACATGATAAATAAGTTCAAAGAGTTGGGTTGTAATACGAGTTTAAAATTACATTTCTTACATTCACACTTGGATTACTTCCCTGAGAATCTCGGAGCACTCAATGAAGAACAAGTAGAACGGTTTCACAAAGACATCAAAGAAATGGAGAAGAGATATCAGGGAAGGTGGGACATCAGCATGATGGCTGATTACTGCTGGATGTTGAAACGGGATACTCCAGAATTATTACATAAAAGAAAAGGAACAGCGCGTACATTCGATACTAAAATGCACAAGAAAACTCAGGATAAATAAAGATGAATATGTAATTGACGTTAATAGTCTTCTTTCTTTTTAAAGTGTTTGCATTTTTAATTAGTATAACGAAGCGAAATAGGTACCTAATGTAAATTGAAATAAATAATATTTATTTATTTTTGTTGTTTTTCCTTTCCAGTTTGCAGAAAATCCTTACGTGATGGAAAAAATGGACACCTTATTCGAAATCAGCATAGTTGAATTATATAAAATCAGTTATTAGTAAGAAAACAACTCTTACAAAGTTCTCATTCGCAGGCCTGTGTAATCAAACAAAATTTTTGTAAATGTTTACATTATTATTATTATTATTACTATTATTACATGCCATTTTCACTTGTTGTGTAATAAATAAAGCGAATCCCATGAATTTTTCCAAAAAAAATAACTTTCATTCCGAACCACCCCCAACCAGCAGCCCAGCGTTTTAACCACTAAGCTACCCAGGGTACCCACTTATCTACCAACCACTTTCTTTATTGTGTGGATGAACATCTGGGTTTTGCTGTGCGCCGGCTGCCGTCACCGGGTCTCGAACCCGGGGCCGATGGATTCGTAGTCAGCGACAAAAACGTCTGTCTGTAGCTCCACTTAACTTCGACATTACAGTATTATTTCTAATCAATTGTATATATTTCTATCCTTAGTATGTGAACTGTCATTGTAGTAATATTATTTGTCATATGGACTATAGTCTGCCAATAAACCTTTTCATTTTTATTTTCATATATATATATATATATATAATATATATATACACCGAGTGATTACAAATGATCTTCCCGATTTTAAACATTATGAAAAAACTAACAAAGCTACAGCGAAAGGCAAGATATACATATAAAGAACCCCAAATTTTATTTACAAGCTATTGAAGTTCAATATGAACTCCTTTTGTGACTCTGCAGATATCAAAGCTGTATTCTGCTTCCCTCCATACATTTTGTAGCATATCATACTGAACTTTTCTAACAGCCTCACGTATCATTTCCTTCAAATGTTCCAAAGTTGTTGCCACTGGTGGAACAAAAACCTCAGTTTTGACATAGCCCCAGAGGAAGAAGTCAAGGAGGGTTAGATCGGGCAAACGAACCGGCAAAGGAATGGGCCTCCAACGCCCGAGCCAACGATCGCGCAATTGCTCATTCAGAAATATTCTAACCTCATTGTGGAAATTGGGTGGCGCACCATCCTGCTAAGACCACACATCAGCTTTGTCCTCTAGCAGCTGGGCATCATCAGCCACAGCTGTAGCATATCGCGGCAACTGATACGGTTAATTGTTCGTTCAGCAAAGAAGAATGGACCGTACACTTTCTCAGCGGTAAGAGCACAAAACACGTTAACTTTAGGGCTATCTCTGACGTGTTCAATATTACAAATAAAAATTTCCTGAAATATTCTTTATTTGTATATCTTGCTTTTCGCTGCAGCTTTGTTAGTTGTTTCGTAATAAATGTTTAAAATCGGAAAGATCATTAGCACTAATCACCCATTAACTCCCTATTTTAAAATTCGTATAACTTCCCTATTTTTTACTCAATTTTGATGAAACAAACTGTAAATTATTCAGAATTTATTGAGGTTTCCATTCACAAACATTCACACGCACTTTACACTTCCACATATGCTCCTGCATCATTACAACATTTCCTTCGACGAACGGGTATGTTGTCCACTACTGCTCGTAACACGCGTTCAGGAACAGTGTTGAGACCATGATTAATTCTTTTCCCCAGTTCATCACAATTTTTAGGTTTGTGGCGACAAACTTCTTCCTTAGCCCAACCCCACAGAAAGAAGTCACAAGGTATTGGGTCTGGGCTGCCACCAGGTCATTCATGCGCACCACGTCTTCCAATCCATCGTCCTGGAAATTTGTCAAGCAGTCATGCCCGCACATCGTTAGAAAAATGAGGTGGTGGTCCGTCCTGCATGAAATGAATATTACCAATGTTATTCCATTGCGAAATCATTGTCCATACGCGATTTTTCAACATTTGCAGATATCTTTCAGCATTCATTGTGTCCCGAATGATAAAATTTCTAACAATGGTTGTGGATGTCATACCACACCAAACCGTCATCTTCGCCCGACAGAAAACCTCAATAAATACTGAATAATTTACAGTTTGTTTCATTAAAATTAAGTAACAAATAGGGAAGTTATACGAATTTTAACATAGGGATACACTCTTTATATATATATATATATATATATATATATATATAGGGTGGCGCAAAAGTCGCGCATCATAGGAATTTTCAATGTTGACTATAATATATTATTTTTTTGTTTTAAGTAGGGGATGGCTGCGAAATTAACAATAGACGAGAGGGTGAGCTTGGTTTTAATGTATTGAATACCAGATAAAACAAATCGATGAATCGGTACAGATTCATCGATTAGCCTTACTCGGGCTAACCTTAGAGTGGATTTTAGGGTCTTTGTTAGTTTTAGCTTCTGTAGATCTGTAGAATTTAAATTCTGTACCGAATCATCGATTTGTTGTACCTGGTATATATTCCATACATTAAAACCAAGCTCACCCTCTCGTCTATTGTTAATTTCGTAGTCATCCCCTACCCAAACGAAAAAAATAATATATTAGTCAACACTAAAAATTCCTATGATGCGCGACTTTTGCGCCACCCTGTGTATATATATATATATATATATTAGCCCCTCCCGAAAAGAAATTCTGGCTACGCCCCTATATATATATTTATTATATATATATATATATATATATATATATATATATATATATATCGTGCGTGCTAAGTTATTACGCTACGCAAATAAAAATAATAATATTACTCAACTTATTTGTTCCCTTCGAGTTGTGTCACTGTGGATCATAGTCAAAATGCAGAACTGGAAGCTCATTGGTCAAAAGTTGGCTGATCGTCCTTCTTCTACCCTCGATATATATATATATATATATATATATATATATATATATATATATATATATATATATATATAATATATATATAGGGGCGTAGCCAGAATTTCTTTTCGGGAGGGGCTAATATATATATATATATATTAGCCCCTCCCGAAAAGAAATTCTGGCTACGCCCCTATATATATATTATATATATATATATTATATATATATATATATATATATTAGCCCCTCCCGAAAAGAAATTCTGGCTACGCCCCTATATATATATATATATATATATATATATATATATATATATATGATCAAAAGTATTCGGACACCGCATGGTTTTTGGAAAAATGGTTTTATTATGGCATTTAGTAACCAGTAGGTCCACCCTTTGCTTTTATTACAGCGTCAACACGTCGAGGCATACTTTCCACCAGTTTTCGGTAAGTCTGTGCAGGAATGGCTCGCCATTCCTCTTGCAGAGCTGATGCAAGAGATGCAAGTGAAGCCGGGCGTGGTGTGCGGTTTCGTATCCGTCGCTCCAGTTCGTCCCACATGTGCTCGATTGGGTTGAGATCGGGGCTCTGAGCAGGCCAGTCTAACAAATCCACCTTATTTTCACGAAACCAGTCCTGCACACGCCTTGCAGTATGGCAGGGAGCTCGATCCTGTTGAAACAAACAATGGCCATCTCCGTAGTATTGCCACAGTGTAGGGAGGGCCGAATTGTCCAGAACGTCGAGATAAACGTCAGCGTTCATGGTAGTGGGTATAACAACCAACGGGCCGAGCCCTAGCCAGGAAAAACAACCCCATACCATGATGGACCCTCCACCGAACTTCACCGTTGGACGTACACAGTCAGGAAGAAGCCGTTCTCCGGGCTGTCGCCACACCCAAACACGCCCATCAGACTGGAAGAGTGAATACCGCGACTCGTCGCTCCAAAGAACAGTTTTCCAGTCCTCCACGGTCCAGGAACGACGGGAGACACACCAGGCCAAACGACGCGTGGCATTAACTTTTGTAATCAGTGGCTTGTGTACAGCTGCTCTACCATAATAACCGAGTCTGTGCATCTCTCTGCGGATAGTTACAGTACTAACGGAGGTACCGGATGCTCTTCCTACCAGAGCTGGGCACTTGCGGTTTTTTGCCCGTTTTTTTGCGGTACTGCGGTACTACCGTGTTGGTCGGTACCGCGGAAAGTACCGCGGGAAATTTGAATGCGGTAGCGGTACTGCTGTACTTTCAGCGATCCTTTGCGGTACTGCGTTATGCGGTACCGGTTTGGTAGTGCGGTAGTAGTACCGCAGTACCGCAAAAAAACGGGCAAAAAACCGCAAGTGCCCAGCTCTGCTTGAAGTTCCTACCTCCTCAGCGATGGAAGCGGCAGAGGACGTGCGGGACTTCTTGACATGTCGTACCAGACTTCTTCTATCACGTTCCGTCAGTTTGCGTGGTCGTCCGGAACGTTTTTTCGCGTTAGTTGCACCGTCGTGCTTCCATCTCATGATAGCATCCGCTACAGTCGACTTTGGTATATCCTGTTTGGCTGCAATGTTTCGTATAGAAACGTTACTTAAATAACATCCGATGACGAGTCCACGTTGGAACTCGGAGAGTTCACGTCCGCGCGGCATGGCTTCACAATAGTTACTGATAACTTAACAGAACACCTCAGCATTATAGTTTCGCCACGCTTTTTCCCAGCATACCTTTCGGCGAAAGTGATATTTGCAGAAATGCGGATTTTCCGGGGTGTCCGAATACTTTTGATCATATAGTGTATATATATATATATATATATATATATATATATATATATATATATATATATATATATATATCGTGCGTGCTAAGTTATTACGCTACGCAAATAATAATAATAATATTACTCAACTTATTTGTTCCCTTCGAGTTGTGTCACTGTGGATCATAGTCAAAATGCAGAACTGGAAGCTCATTGGTCAAAAGTTGGCTGATCGTCCTTCTTCTACCCTTTACCTCTAATGCAAACTGGTCGAGACCATCGTACCATTAATAAATGTAATTTTCGGAATATCACCAGTCAAGTAGAAAACTAAAAATAACCGGTTCGAGAAAGTTGGCCCGCCAGATACATTATATGAAGCTGGAAGCCAGCCTCTTTTCACCAGCAAAACTGTCTTGGACGAGGATGGTATTGAGGATGTCTCAAAATCTACCCGCTGTCGTGTCCTACGGTAGGTGGCTAAGATCGTTAAGCCCCCTACCCAGCCACCTCTAACTGCGAGGCAAAAAACTCAACGTCTGACGCGCACCCACAATTACAGGGACGCGTACTTTTACAGCGTCATCTTCACCGACAAGACCCGATGGATGATCCAGAGGTTGAGTTCTTCCTAACAGTTGCGTTCCCGCGAGGTTTGAACTAGTAGTAGTTAGGTTTGGGGCCATTTCGAATGGAAGACGGGGTTAAATAAACTTCACTCCGAAAACGACTCGAATTTCCTCCGTGGTACCGTCATCAGACGCTACTTTCAAATGCAAGGTCGTGTTTATGACGAACAAAGCCCCTTCCAACATCTTACGTTTTCCTACAGCCAACCAGGCTGGAAAAGGGCTTAGAAATCATAAGATAATGGAGTGGCCTGCTGGCATACTTTATCTCCTGATCTTAATCCCACAAAGAACCTGCGGTCGATGGTAAACTGTATGGTAAGCAATTTAAGCGTAAAGAGGGGACAGCGAGTGTTATCACGAGTATTACTCCCAAAGATTTGATTATATAACGAGTTCTATTGAAAACGAGCTACTGAAATGCTTTATAAGTAAGGGTGGGTACAAAAACGTGATACACTTTATAATTCAGTCCAGGATGGACATACACTGTCCTACACTTTTTACAATATACGTATATGCATAACACCACTTTTTCTTTTTTAATCCCGTCAAAAACATTGACGAATTTAATTTGCATAAAAACGTGGCACGCCTATTTTCATATATTTTTGAAGCAAGTTGGCGTAACTTTCTACAGAAATGACGGATGGACTCGAGATTGATGCCACACACTGCTTCGTAAAACAGTATGCATAGAGAACAACAACTTGAATGGTTCGTTCAAGAAAAAGATATCGACAAAAATCTACTTTGCATAACATGGGAGCACGCACGCACATATATTTTATATTGAGGTTCTGAATGTAGCGGAGCTAGGCTGCTTTAACCCTAAATCCTGTCCCAAAGCTGGATCCTATCTGTTTTGCAGATAGCTGGTGAGGGAAGCTATATTTTTGGGACCTCTTTGCGAGTGACCACGTCGGGCTAACATCATGAAAAAGAAAAAACTAGTGTTTGTCATTTACCATTACTTATTCGGACTATAATGGATTTAATTTTCCTAGAAGAGTTCCTTGTTCCATGCACGGTCTGTGTGTATCATAAAAAACCTCAGGGAACCATTCTGAGTTCATTCCCATATATATATATATACAGGGCGTCCCCAAAAAATGTATACACACTTTAAATAATTATAAAGGCAGTGTTTATTAAAATACATTTCATTTTCAAAATGTAATAGAATCTACAGACATTATTTAATTGTTTTGTCAACGCCTGTTTTCAAACTGACGTCCGTTCTGGTCCAGGCACTGCTGATAACGCGAAGCAATGGAATCGCAAACATCACGAAACATTTCGTTTGGTATTTGTGTGCATTCTCGTTCAATGGCTGCTCTCAATTCAGCGACTGTTGCAGGTTTTATAGCGTAGACTTTGTCTTTTAAGTATCCCCATAAAAAAAAGTCTAATGGTGTGAGGTCTGGTGAACGCGGAGGGTATTCTACGAAACCCCTTCGTCCAATCCACATCCACATCGTGCCAAGTACCACTCGCAATACTCCACTCTTCGGTCCGGATCATCATCTTCATTAATAGCATGGACTAATCTTGGAATGTAACTTTTCCATTGACAGCGCTTCAAAATGCGTTGGACAGACGATTCTGAAATTCCTACCTCACGACTCGCTTGCCGCACAGATTTTCTTGGACTTTGGTGATACGTTTCCAGTACTCTTTCTTGCTTTGTGGGGCTTGTCGATGTCCGTGGTCTTCCGGAACGCTTCTTGTGGACATTCTGAACAGTTCCATCGGCTTCAAACTTATCTCTAATTCGAGTGATGGTAAGTCGCGTTGGTGGATCTGTTTGAAACTCCCTCCTAAACTGTCTTTGCACTTCAACTGCGTTTTCACACTTCCAGTAGCATTTTAGAATGAATTTCCTTTGTTCAAAGCTTAGTCTGACTGCCATTATTAATTCTAATGGGTTTAACTTGGAAAGAAAGAAACATCAATTGAGCTATCAGCTGTTAAAGTGTGTATACATTTTTTTGTGACGCCCTGTGTATATATATATATATATATATATATATATATATATATATATATAATACACACAGACCGTGCATGGCACAAGGAACTCTTCTGGGATAATTAAATCCACTATAGTCCGAATAAGTAATGGTAAATGACAAATACCATAGTTTTTCTTTTTCATGATGCTAGCCCGACGTGGGCAACGGGTCACTCGCAAAGAGGTCCCATAAATATAGCTTCCCTCACCAGCTATCTGCAAAGCAGACAGGATCCAGCTTTGGGATATGGATCTAGAGTTTAAAGCAGCCTAGCCCAGCTACATTTAGAACCTCAATATAAGCAAAAGACTCGCTGCCTTCACGTCAGATTGAATACATCAAAGAAAAAGGGGTAACTATTATATTTTTAGCCTAAAACCAAAACTTAAACCTCAACTGGCAGAATTGAGCGTCCACTTTTCAAGGCACATAACATGTCCGTTTCAAGATGGGAATGAACTCAAGTGTGTGAACTCAGTCTGTGTGTATCATAAAAAACTCAGGGGACCATTCTGAGTTCATTCCCATATATAATATATATATATTATATGGGAGAATATATATATATATATATATATATATTATATATATAATATATAATATATATATATATTATATATATATTAGTGGTAGACCGGATGTCAGTTTTTCAACATCTGCGGATGCGGATATTTAGTTAATCGATCAATATAGAATTATGAATATATGACAATTTTTCAAATTTCGTGATAGTACTATTATGGCTGACAATGTATAAGAATTAAAATTAATATTAATGTTTTCATTATGATAAAAATATTCCACAACCACTAATAACGTTAGAAATAGAAAACTGGATCGATTCGTTCATATTTAGAGGTGGCGCAACTCGAAGCCTTATTATCATTATACAGGTCGGGGTGGCAAATTTCTTCAAACTTGCACCACCCTTAAATATTAATAGATGTAGCTCAAACTCCGGTCTGAGGTCTTTTTCCAGGAATGAGAAAATGCCTCAGGAGCTCTTATTTGTGCATTTTACATTTTTACCATACCCTGTATGTGTCTCACCTTAATATACTGTACATATATTGCGCCTCGATGGTGTAGTGCAGGGGTCTCCAACCTGGGCGGTAGCGCCCACTAGTGGGCTCACATTAAAGGTAATTAAACATTTATTTCATTATTTATTTTATCGATTATGTTGATTTATTCTTTTTGATCTAAGGTGGGCGATAAGCTTTTTTAATTTTCAAAAAATCGTAAAAGTGGGCGGTGAACAAAAAAAAAAGGTTGCAGACCCCTGGTGTAGTGGTTAGCATCGCTGACTACGAATCCATCGGCCCCGGGATCCAGACCCTGTGATGTCAGGCGGCGCGCAGCAAAATCCAGCTCTTCAGTAGTTTCGGGAATCTTTCACCATTATGGCGACCCCAATCACGAGGGTTCGTGTCGCGACTGACTCGTGGCTCCTTTGAATAGATGTCTAATTCTTTTTGATAACTTTTCTGACTATTTTTGATAGGTGGAGGCACAACCTCTTCGAAATAACTCCATAAATTAACCTTTGGCTTCTTTTTCAAAGGTTCTTAATCTTCCCGTGAAACAAAATCAGTTGCTTCATTGCCATAGATTATATTATGTGCAGGATAGGGTGTTTCACTCGTACAGAGGAAAATATCAAAGGTCAATATTTTTCTCCACTTTGCTTGGCTTTGTGCTTTTATTCCTTTTCATGTAAGAAAGATGTGCACAAATTTTGAAAACGATTAAGTGATATTTAGGGGTTGCACACATTTGAACCTTTTATAATAAACAATTTTCTTCAGTGTTACGAAAAAATTCTCCCTTGGAACCACGGAAAATGAAAAACTCTAATAATAAAATTGGAAAATTCAAATCAATATGCATTACAAAATACAATACAATTTAATAATACAAAATACAATACAATTTAATAATACAAAATTTTCTTCGTGTTACAAAAGAATTCTCTCTTGGAAGCACAGAAAATAAAAAACTCTAGTATTAAAATTGGTACAAGGACGTTCCCGCCTTGGTTCTTTTCGGCACCTCCTTTCGATGATGTTCAACAATCCGCAACAAGAATTGTTTTCGCTTCTCATCCTTGACTGATTCATTGAATTGCTTGATTAATGCAATTCCCCTCTCCACTGTGTCGTTTACGACTTTCAGCGCGTTGACTGACTCTCTCATGCCGTCATTTTTGGTGTACTCTTCTACGTTGTCGACATCCCCGACGCCGAAGTTGTCGATGTCTTCGTCCTTTGAGTGACGAAGTTGCTCAGATCCTTGCCTTCAAAAGTCAGGTTTTTCCACTCGAGTCGTTTGAGTTCCTTCCTCGACGCAGGTTTGTTCAAGGCCTGGAACATCTCTTTCTCATTTGGCGATATCCGTTCATCAAGGAAAGCCAAGCCGACTAGAGTCTCCGAGAGATACCATAGATGCCTTTTGGCAGCTCTCAAGGCAGCCTGGCCCAGGTCCTTGTTCGGATATGAAATCAACAGTTGAATCATGTCTAGGTCATTTTTCGGGGCCCACCTACTGACCACTGCCTCGCGCCAGAACCGGACATAAATGAAACGCGTAAAAAGGGCCACGTCGTGCAATCCCTTCACCTCTCGGTCGGCGAGTTCCAGTTGCTCCCGGAACAAAACCATTTTCAGCACATAGATAGCTTTCGCCATCCACCTGGCTTGATGATGGGCTCCTGGAGTCCTGAAGGAGAACTCAGCTCCACCCCAGCCTCCAAGGAAAAGGAGCGACAGCTTGAGGAGTTCCTCATAATCTTCTCTCGGGTGACGAACTTTCAATGACTCCACGAAGATAACTCACCATCCTGATTTGTTCATCTTCCAAGTACCTAGTGGCTGGCTCTTCTTCATCGATCATGGTTTTGAAACAATTTTTGTTAATAAAGTCCCAACGCTGCTGAAATCGTCGAAACAACAGGATTTCTAAACCGTAAATGAGTTTATTTCAGTCATACATCTTTCGCAAAAGCATTTCACTCCATTCAGTTGTTTGGTACTCGTTATGAGAGAGATATCTTCGTCTTTCCACTTCAGGCAGTTGAAGTCGAAAAGGAATTGGCAGACATCACATCTAACTGCCTTAGAATCATGTGTTGCATTGCTGCAGAAATTGCAGCGTTGTAGAGATTTATTAACCATTTCCATGTTATTTACAGAAAGTAAAAATTGGTGAGCAAAATCTGACTCGGAAGGATAGCGTGAAGGGTGGAGGAATTCTGACTCAAACTGAGTCATATATACCCAGATACAAAAACTGTGTTGATGTCAGAAATAAGTAAATACAGAATATGAAACATGACGACATTAACATCTAAATTAGTTGCCGTGGAAAAGTTACATATCGGGTCGGCAAAAAAAGAGGAAAACCTTTTAAATCCTTCGTATCTCGGCAAATACGGTACATAGAACCATGAAATTTTAGTATGTTAGTACTAGGTAATTTTATGGTTTGTATGCCATCTTTTAAAATTTTAGCTGAGAAATTGGATTTTTGGCGAATATTCCAGAAAAATCTTGCTAATGATAGGTTCAAGTTGATAATTAAAGCGGTTTTAGTTAACGTAAGCCAACTGCAAAAGGTTTGGACAAGCTTCTCAAGAAAATCGATAAAACAGGATATCAAAAGAATACCAGGTAGCGGTATTAAATTTGGCCACCAAACAGTCCTGATTTAAGTCCTGTCGATTACGGCCTTTGGGAAAATTTGTCAGAATTTATCGGGTCAAAGTAAGAAATGTCACTCATTTACGACAGCTTCTGAAAAAATGGGATGAGCTACCACAAGAACAAGTCAATAAAGCCATAGATGAGTTCCGTCCTAGACTGAAAAAGGTTGTAGAAGTTCGTGGTAAACATATAGAGGTTTTTTTAGCATCAAGGTAGCACCATATGTGAGTACTTTGTAACTTTTATCTGCACATACTGCATTGTATGTGCAGATAAAAATCACAAAGTACTCACATATGGTGCTACCTTGATGTTAGAAAACTCGATATGTTTAGTGTAAATGGAGAATTTCCAGTGGCATAAAGAAATGTTTAATAAATCCATAATTTTCATGTTTTCTTTGAAATCCGCTCACCGTATATAGTCAAGTGGCTTAGTGCTATAAAATGATATCGTTACAAGAGTGACAAAAGCACCAAATTTTTACAGAGTTTGTATGGGTATATGGATGAAAAAAAATCCCATGCTCCAAAAAATCTGTCCATATTAAGGGTGTAAAATCCAAGATGGCCACCGTCAAAATCTGTAAATCGTCGTATTTTAACCACTAGACCAGATAAAAGCATGGATGAAAGGTCTTTTTATAGTTTTTATGGTACAAGGAATCCAATAAAATCTATTTTTTAAATAAATTTTGAAGAAAAAAAGATTGAGGCTGTAACTAATTTAATACAGCTTAATATAGTTGTATTTTCGATACATTTCTTATATAATAGTCTAGGCATATAAGCCTTGTCATGACATATATCATCTTGTAATAAGTACATGTAAATGTGATTTATATGTTCAAGAGTGACGATTTCCATGAATAATTTGTCATGATTAACACTATCAAATGCCTTAGAGGCATCCAGGAAACACAAAAATAAATACATTAGCATCTAGTTTGGTATTTACCGACTGCATTCCCAGCATCCCGATTCACCAAGGCCCCTTGGGGTGTACCCTGTGTGAGATGGTATTGAGCTGGCGATGTAGCAGTGTCTGGACTCAGGGATCCAGGATGAGGCTGAGAGGGAGAAGGCTCTGCACTCATGGATCCAGATGAGGCTGAGGGCAGCCAAATAACAAATATTTGTTTCAACTAAATCATTACAATTTCAGAGACTTTAGGTCTTGATAAAGTTTACTTTATTGAAGGAAAAATTTGCCACAATATTAGTTCACATACAGGTTTATTTTAGTTTAGAGTAGATTTAGTTCATATTTCAGTTCTTTGTTCACACAATATGTCCATTGCCACTGTAACAGAAAAGTAATACACTATTATCTATTACTTTGCCTTCTATTACTATTACTATCACAGCCCAAAAATTATGATCTATTACTATTACTTAAAAAATCCTGTAATAGTCTATTACTATTAATATTACCTATTACTATTATCCGATGTCTGGCTCGGACGTATCTAAAATGTCAAATGGGTATAAAATAATAAGTTACGCACAAATTTCCACGATTGCTGTGACGCAATATACATGTTCAATGTTTCTATGGCAACTAATTTAGATGTTAATGTCGTCATGTTTCATATTCTGCATTTACTTATTTCTCACGTGGACACAAATTTTTTACCCGGTGTGTGTGTATATATATATATATATATATATATATATATATATATATATAGTGTGTGTGATGCACCCTGTGCAGGGCCGCATTTAGGGGGTGGCGCACCGGATAAATGTCCAAGGCCCCACGACTGATGGGCCCCGCAAATTTCAATTGAAAAAATTAAACGTCACGTATTTGCCATCTGCGACGAGTTTTACTTTTTCCGGCAGGCGGCATGGCATCAGGCATTCTAATATCCGCTTTGATGGTGTTTAATTTGTTGTTCTTGTTAGTGTTACTCATTTCTAATGTTGTTACTAACTTACTACTTCTTGTTTCTGTTGCAGATTCATGATTTATGTTCTTATTGTTGGTATTGTAATACGTACAACATGAAACCGAGCCGTGACCGGGATCGAAGGAGGAAATATAAACCCGGTAGTGAAAAGCGTAAGGATAAGAAGCGCAGAGAAGAGTTTCTTGCGACGGTGCCGAAACTGACTAATTGGATTAAATCATCAGCAACTAAGTCGGCCCCAGCTGCGTTTTCAGAAGACGCGTCTACGTCAGTGCGTTCAGCAAGCCCAGCAGCTGCCTCCACTACTTCAGCAGCTGCATTTTCAGGAGACTCGTCTACGTCAACCCCTTCAGCAGGCCCACCAGTTGCCTCCGCTACATCAGCAGCTGCGTCTTCAGAAGACCCGTCTACGTCAGTGCGTTCAGCAGGCCCACCACTGCAGTGACGGACTGGCTATCTAAAAAGGCCCTGGAAAATATTCATGCAGGAGGCCCACTCACTGGAGAAAGTTCGACCTGCCAATTAATTTATTTTGAATACAAATCACAATGGCACAGTAATTCATAAGAACAACTGTGTTTAGCAGTCTTTGGAGCATACATGTATTTCGAACTAAAACGGAAATTTAATAAACATTGGCAACGAGCAAAACAATTTACAAACTGAATAGTAATAGACAGACATTAGTGACATTAGTAATGAGTAATACAATACAAATTGCAAAACATACATACATACATACATAGCAATGAGCAAACTAGTACAATTACAAAAGTAAAATTGAGCAAACTAATAAAATTACTTTGAGCAAAATAGTAAGGAGCAAAGCAAATTGCAAACGGAAGAGTAACAGACAATAGTAATAAGTAATACTTATTGCAAAACACAGAATACTAAACTAAAACGGAATAGTAATAAACAATAATAACGAGTAAAACAAAATGAAAAATACACAGTAATACCGAATTACAGCAAATTGTATGAAATCAATATTGTACTGAAATCAAGGGCCCAAGTACTGGGGGGCCCACCAGGAAATTTCCCGGTATCCCGGTGGGCCAGTCCGTCACTGCCCACCAGCTTCAGGACATGCAAATAATGATATTGGTTTGTGGCCACAAGTGCTGACCGATGACTTTAGAGAGTTCTGGATAGAGCGGGGATCATCAGATTGCCGAAATTATGACAGCGACTTCAGTAACTCTTCAACTACTGAAAGTGGTACAACACGCTGATGTACGAAGACATTATTTGTTAAGAAACATAGCCTGACGAATGAGAGGATTGAGGTGTCATGGCTGTGCTATTCTGAGTCCACAGGCTGTGTTTACTGTTTTGTCTGTAAATTAATGTCGAGGGCGGACAGCAAGTTCACAATTGGGTTCAACGACTGGAAGCATGGTAGACAATCGGTCGAAGCACACGGAAAATGTGAGCAACATATGGAGTCAATGAGATATTTGTTGGTTAGAAAGTCTGTCTCCGGCCGTGTTGATTCGAAACTGGTGAACCAGTTTGAAAAGGAGTGCAACTACTGGCAGGAAGTTTTGCGGCGCTGTGTCGACGTTATCAAGTATATCACGTCACGAGGACTAGCAATTTGTGGACACGACTCCCGTTTCGGTTCACCAAACAACGGCAACTATTACGGAATTTTGGAACTTTTAAGTAAGTATGACAGTTTTCTAGCTGCGCATATAAGCGAGCATACCAACAAAAGTAGCAGACACACCTCGTATCTCTCTCATTTCATTTGCGAGGAACTCATACTGTTGATGGCCGATAAAGTACTTCAGACGATTATCCGAGAAATCCAGCAGTCAAAATACTACTCTCTATCCGTCGACTCTACGCCTGATGCTTCCCACACCGATCAACTGTGCTTCACCGTCCGATATGTGGTTGAATTTGGGTCCGTCGAACGATTTCTACAGTTCATACCTATGAACACACATACAGGGAAAGGAATCGCCGACGTGGTCCTCAACTTTCTGGAGACGAATAGCATTCGAATTGGAGACTGCAGAGGACAGTCTTATGATAACGCAAGCAATATGGCAGGGAAATACAACGGCGTAAAGAGCCACATCAAGTCAAAATCTCCGTATGCTGAGTTTGTGCCATGCATGTGCCACTCACTAAATCTTGTTGGTAAATCAGCAGTGGACAGTTGCACAGCAGCCGTTGAATTGTTTATGCTCATTCAGAATGTCTACACGTTTCTCGTCTCCTCGACATACCGATGGCGTCGACATGTAGAGGTTCTCGATAGTAGTTCCCGTAGTGAGAAACTAAAGGTCGACAAAGGTATCTCCGATACCCGCTGGTCAGCCAGATCAGATGCCGTCCAATCTTTAACCGAAGGCTACGCCGAGAATATCGTGGTACTGGATGAGCTAGCAGCAGATACCAGCCAAACTGCGAAAGCCAGGATCGAAGCCAGGGGATTGTCTAAACAGCTTCAACAACTCGAAACAGCCATTTTATTGGTTTTATGGAACACTTTTCTCGAACGATTTCAAAAAACGAATGCATCTCTGCAAAAACAAGGAATGTCGTTAGACTCAGCCACCCTCTTGCTGAAATCGCTACTGCAATTTGTTGAAGATCTCAGATCAAGATTTGACGAATTCGAGGACCAGGGCATCGGAAAGTGTGGTCATCGAGTATACAAGGAATCGACTCAACGCACAAAGAAGAGAAAGCGCCATCATAACGAAATCGGAACTGCCGAAGATACGAACCTGACACCAAGAGATTCATTTCGGACCACTGCATTTCTACCAATAATTGATAAACTGTGTACCACTCTGAACACTCGTCTAGAAACGTACGCTGTCCTGCAGAAAAGATTTGGATTTTTGTATTTCCTTCTAGTCCTGGACATCGACAGTCTTCGACGGTCAGCTGAACATCTAGTAGAATGCTATCCGGCTGATCTGGAGAAAGAGCTGGTAACAGAAGTTGTGCAGTTCGCTGCCCTAATGAAACTCACCGAAAGTGAAACAGAATCCCAGACGGAACGTGAAGACATGCGCAACAGATTTTATCGGCATATGAACACAAACGAACTGAAAGGAACATTCCCAAACATGGAAATAGCAATGAGAATATACCTGTGTGTTTGTCACGAACTGTTCTGGTGAACGTTCATTCTCGAAACTCAACCTGATCAAAAATTACCTTCGCTCCACAATTGGCCAGGAGCGCCTTTCGTCCCTGGCGCTATTGAGTATAGAGCATGAGGTGTTGCAGTCGGTGAGTTTCGAGGACACAATCACGCAGTTTTCCAAACAAAAAGCCAGGAAGCGTCCTATGTAATATTCATTACAAATCTACACTCTATCTACAGTACAGTAAGCTGTACAGTTTAGCTGTTTATTAAGTGCATTACAACTGTGTAGCTGTTTATTAACTGCATTACAATAACTGTGTAGATGTTTAATAAGTGCATTACAACTGTGTAGCCTACTAGTGTAGCTGTATACACTGTATGTGTACATAATTAAGCTAGTCTTTAATATCACATTAATAAACCGAATGGCTTCTGCATGTGTGTTTTGTGTGTGTTAAATCATTAACACACTAAAATAATACATCCCGAGAAATAGTTTGCCCAAGGCCCCGCACACTGTAAATGCGCCTCTGACCCTGTGCACCCGCAGTCCATAATCCAAATATGCTTACTTCACGCAGTTAAGTCGCAAATTTTGCCAAAACCGTGTTATTCGAGCGTTATTCATATTACATATTAAAGAATATTGAACATTCTTATCAATAAATTTAATCATAAAAGAAACTGTTTCCATATACAGTATTCTATATTTGTGTTTGTATTATATGTATGGAAGTGGAAGCGGAACGACATTCTTTGCCGTGTTCCATAATTTTTAACTAATAATTATCAAAGCATTATAGTATCAATTCCGTAGATTTTAATACCAAATTCCGCCAATTTCCATATTTCTAGGGTCAACCTGAAACACCCTGTAATATATATATGTGTGGAAGGTGTTAAAAAGAAAGGAAGTTTTACTAATACACAGGTATAGATGGAGGACTTATCTCAGATCGTTATCTACATTTTATAACTACGAGTAAAAATTAATACTTTAATAAAGATACATGTAATAGTACAACCTCTTCATAAATTTGCTGTAATACGGCAGTAATACTATATAATTGAGCGATGCTAATGCCTGAATGCGTACGTATTCGTGATGATTCCTGTCTTTGCGCAAAAGGCTCGTCGAGTACTAATCCCTGTAGAGTTGTTTATCATCACTAAAATCCCCCAAAATTGGGGTTGTGGGGGAAGCGAGAGAGCAGCGAGGCACCTCGTTAAGTCCGATAACTTTCCGATGGAGCCAATCTCCTAGGTAATAGGACTCGAATGGCTTTATTAGTCGGCAGCGAAAACGAACGAGCGTAAACAAACACGCGACAGAGCGGAACAGTAATTACTTTTCGATTATATAAAAATAAATATAACGCGATCAAACTTAAATGAATTAACTCACCACGGATCGTCTATTGAATATCAAGTCCTTTCCAATTAGGTTCGCGATATATTAAGAGCTTATTATGTTTCAAATCTCCATTCGCAGCCTTAATTTGTAAGTGTAAGAGAGGCGTTAGTGATAAGGTAATTCAAAGCTATGTATCAGTCGCCAAGTAATGCTTCCTATAGGCCTATATACATTTAATACACCGAAAGCTATTTTCAAATATTTCTCTTACGCGCATCGATCATAAGCGACAATATCACTTTATCACAGAAAGGAAAGCCACTTGATGATCTTGCTCATGATAAAATCATGCACCAGAACCTATAAAGCCGCGAGTGTTTGAAATGCAAACTAACGACACAGCATGAAAGCAGAGAAATGATTACGGATTTGACTTTTCATTGGATTACGGTAACACAAAGCATCGTTGCTTCCTTTGGTGATGAACTACAAACGAAAGCCTGTTAGTACCTTGACAGTTTATGCACTACTTGACAATGATGCTGCAAGCTGCTCGTACCCTGAGTGAACAGTGCTTTGAAAAAATGAAACCTTTTACTTTCAATCTAAAGCTTAAACTACAAAACAATTTATGTTGAAAAATTTGTTTGACCCCTCCGCAGTATCTCGCCTCATTTGGGGAATTTTCATAGTACCCATTCATCTACCAACCAAACACCAAAAGGATGAACAGCTGGGTAGCTGCGCGTGGCCTGCCCACGACGGGAATCGAACAGGTGACCGATAAGGTCATAGTCAGCGATGCTGACAACTACACCACCGAGGAGCATAAAAAAAACTTGGACAAGCGGGCCATCGATCCTCGTATATCTCGCATGCTAAGCGAGCGCTTTATCATTGTAGCTACATCCCCTTGGGGATGCCAGGGATCGAACCCGATACATTTCACACGCAAAGCGAAAGCTGTATCACTGAATCATATGTTAGTGATACAACCCGAGATCCTGCGACTGGTCCAGAACCCAAGTATGCTTATTTCACACAATTAAGTCGCAAACTGTGCCAGAAATGTGTTATTCGAGCGTTATTCGTATTTAGGGATCTTGCAAATATATGCAATTTTTCACACCGACATATATATACAGTATATATGCACCTCGGTGGTGTAGTGGTTAGCGTCGCTGATTACGAATCCATCGGCCCCGAGATAGAAACCCAGTGACGGCAGTCGGCGCGCAACAAAACCCAGCTGTTCGTCCTTCCACACAATAAAGAACGTGGTTGGTAGATAAATGGGTACCCTGGGTGGCCTAGTGGTTAAGATGCTGGGCTGCTGGTGGGGCGTGGTTCGGATTCCAGGTTAAACTGTAGGTCTAAGGTGGAGTGACAAGCTTGACCTTCGTCAGAATTAAGAATTCAGGTAGAAGCAAAAACCAAGTGTGTGTGTGTGTGTGTGTGTGTGTGTGTGTGTGTGTGTACAAATGTAATGTTCCTCGCCTCAGAGACGACTCCGTACATGTGGCAACGCCGCAGTGATTGTCAAGGTACCACAACTGAGGGGAAGGTGGGGTGGAGGGGGGAACAACCGAGTCCAACAACATATAACACAGACATATACCGCATATCTAAAGGACAATTGAATGTGCAGTCATTGACATACAGGTAATTATAATGTAATGTCTGTGTTCATAAAGATAAATAATTAATATGATCGTGAATAGCGTTGAACTCCATGTAGTTTACTAGTCTTATACAGTAACTAGCGGAGCGACCCGGCGTTGCCCGGGTAGTAGTTGAACGATATATATATATACACCTAGTTGAACGATGAACGATATATATTAACCCGGTTAGGTTAATTGAATGCACCGGTCAAGGGCGTACAGTTGACTTAACCGGCATTCAATAATTTTACCGTAGGTTTCGGTATATACACACACACACTGCGTTCGCACTCACTAAGCAGATTACATTTTCTCCAATGTTTTCAAAAGTTTTCCCTGATTTCAATGAAATTTGTAGCAAATAATCACTATATATAGCAGCATTGATGATATTCATTTCGATAAAATATTTTGATAATTAAAATAATTCTCTCATTTTATTGAAAAATATGTAAAATATGATGTTCCGAATTATCAAGCAAGTATTCTATTTACGGATCTAAATGGTGAAAATGGGTAAGAAGAAGGATTTAACATTAACTGAGAAAAGAAAAATAGTCAAGTTACTCGCTGAAAATATAAAATCTATTGAAATTGCGAAGCAGTTTGGCAGAGCTTATGGAACTGTAAACAAGTTTGTAGCGGAGGGTACCAAACTGAAGCAGCGAAGTGATAAAGGAGCTATAAGAAAAGTGACAAGGCGGCAGATATCTGTAATCAAGCGCAAATTGCAAAGCATCCATTGTCCTCAAGTAGAGAGGTTTTTGAGCAGGCTGGCATACATAATGTACCAAGAACATCTCGATGTGGAATCCTCCAAACAATTAGCAAGACGTGTAAACCTGCGATTCAGTCACCATTAACACCCAGGTACAAGAAGCAGCGTGTTGACTGGGCGCGTCAGTACGTGAAAACAGATTTTAATACTGTATTGTTCACCGATGAATGAAAAGCAACCCTTGAAGGACTTGATGTTTGGTCAAGAAGATGGATTGCTGAGAGCCAATTTCTACCATCGAGATTAAGACGCCAACAAGGTGGAGGTAGTGTCATGTTTTGGGCAGGATTGATAGGCAATGAAGTAGCTGTCCCATACAAAGTACCTGATGCTGTAAAAATGAATGCCCAGTCTTACACAAACTTTCTAAAAGAAAACCTCATTCCATGGTAGAGATTGACCCTTCGCAATCCATCTTCTTGACCAACCATCAGATCCCTCAAGGGTTGCTTTTCATTCATCGGTGAACAATACAGTATTAAAATCTGTTTTCACGTACTGACGCGCCCATTCAACACGCTGCTTTTTGTACCTGGGTGTTAATGGTGACTGAATCGTAGGTTTACAAGTCTTGCTAATTGTTTGGAGGATTCCACATTGAGATGTTCTTGGTACATTATGTATGCCAGCCTGCTCAAAAACCTCTTTACTTAAGGACAATGGATGCTTTGCAGTTTTGCGCTTGATTACAGATATCTGCCGCCTTGTCACTTTTCTTATAGCTCCTTTATCACTTCGCTGCCTCAGTTTGGTACCCTCCGCTACAAACCTGTTTACAGTTCCATAAGCTCTGCCAAACTGCTTCGCAATTTCAATAAATTTTATATTTTCAGCGAGTAACTTGACTATTTTTCTTTTCTCAGTTAATGTTAAATCCTCCTTCTTACCCATTTTCACCATTTAGATTCGTAAATAGAATACTTGCTTAATAATTCGGAACACAATATTTTACATATTTTTCAATAAAATGAGATAATTGTTTTAGTTATCAAAATATTTTATCGAAATGAATACCATCAATGCTGCTATATATAGTGATTATTTGCTACAAATTTCATTGAAATCGGGGAAAAACTTTTGAAAACATTGGAAAAAAAGTAATCTGCTTAATAAGTGCGAACGCAGTGTGTGTGTAATGTGTATATATATATATATATATAATATGACCTTGGAGGCCTACGCCACGTACCCTATAACTGAATGCCCGGTTAGGTTAAGTTGTGATATTTTCGTTAGTTTTAATGAAAATATCACGACTTAACCTAACCAACCAATCGTCAAGGGCGTACAGTTGACCTAACCTGGCATTCAATAATTTTATTGTAGGTTTATAAATATATATATATATATATATTATATATATATATATATATATAACCTCGGAGGCCAACGCCACGTAGCCTCTATAATATATATATATATATATATATATATATATATATATATATATGCTAGAGCTCTGCCCACTTTATGACGTGTCTATAACGTCACTGTCTTTCAACCAATCCAAAATACAGAGGCCTCCAGCGGCCTCAGATGACCTCGGAGGCCGACGCCACATAGCCTATGTTCTTCCCTGGCCTCAGTTACCCTTATCCCCAAAGTCTCGTCCAAATCTGGCCAGTGGTTTGGCCGGTCATAAGAAACAAAGAAAGTTCGCAGGTAGTTCGACCGTCACAATTATTAGTATAGATAATGTTTCATTATGATTACTGGAAGTCTTACTGGAAGTCTTACTGCAACTTTTTATATACTCGTGAATTTGAACCAAAAATAGACATTACACAACTAACCTCCGCACTCCCTCATTCCCCTTCCCCACCCACCAGTCTTCTTTCTATTACGCTTGCTCATCATTATCATATACTGTACAGTACTCATCTTCCTTTTTCAGATGTTTTTCGCTTCCATCCTCAACCTGTTTTGTTCTTCAAATCTCCAGTTTGTGAGTGGTGAAAAAGTGTTTTGGAAACAGCAGACAATGATACTCCAGCTTTAGCAGCTATTTGTCTTTGAGTGTTGACTTCTTTATGGAGAACAATAATTTTCAACCTATTCTTGTATGAAATTTCGGATCACCTGAAGATCAGGGCCCCAGCCTTCTTTAGTTAGAGCTCTTTATAAGGCTAACTAACGAAAATATCACGACCTAACCTAACCAATCGTCAAGGGCGTACAATTGACTTAACGATTGGTTAGGTTAGGTTGGTTAATCACGTTCTTCTATATTCCAGGCCATTTTTTTTTATAAATATAATGAAGGATCTCTCAGATTTTCAGAGGTCAAATAGTTGGCGCTCGGTTGGCAGGTGCGTCAGTGACTGAAACCTCAAGGTTGTTTAGCATTTCAAGAGGAACTGTATCCAAGGTGATGGCGGCATACAATGAACAGGGGAACATAACATGTGCGAAGAAAACAGTGGTCGCAAGCCTAAGCTCACCGACAAAGACAGACTGACGTTGAAAAGGATTGTTGCGAAAAAACACAAGACAACTGCTACTAGAATAACCACAGAATTCAATTTACATCTAAACGATCCAGTATCAAGAAAAACAGTTCGTCGTGAGCTTCACAAAGCCGGAATCCATGGTAGAGCTGCCATCGCCAAAAAACTGGTCACAGATGTGAATGCTACGAAGCGGAGGACCTGGTGCACTGACACAAAAACTGGATTTTAGAGCAATGGAAGAGTGTAATATGGTCAGATGAATCGTCCTTTACCTTTTTTCCAACATCAGGTTGAGTTTATGTTTGGAGAAAGCCAAAAGAAGCTTTCAACCCTGACTGCTTCTTACTAACCGTCAAGCATGGAGGAGGGTCAGTAATGGTTTGGGCAGCGATGTCGTGGCATTCATTGGGTCCTATCATTGCACTGCATGGCAGAATTACTGAAAATGAGTATGAGGATATTTTAAGTGACCAGGTGCTTCCCATGGTGCAAACATTGTTTCCCAAAGATTTTGCCATATTTCAAGACGATAATGCCCCCATACACACAGCTAGGCGGGTACATTCAAACGCCTTCCGTGGCCTCCCGAGTCGCCAGATTTAAATATCAATGAACCCTTATGGGCAGTTCTCGAAAGTAAAGTGCGGAGCAGATTTCCACCACCTTCATTTCTTAAGGAGCTTGAAGCCTTCCTTCTTGAGGAATGGTTAAACATTCCTAGAAACCATTCAAAACTTGTATTAATCAATTCCACGAAGAATTGAAGCTGTTCTGCAAGCAAAGGGTGGTCCAACCCCTTATTAGTAATTAAACCATATATTTCCAACAGTGTTTCCATTATTTTGTCAAACCCCTGTATATTTCTGTGTTATATGTTACTAGTATGGACGCAAAAGGAGTGCAGAGCAATTGCAATGTTGATCAAATGAGTGCCAGTGTCACCCGCCCAGTGCCAATTCCCCCAGCAAGCTGGAGAAGTCCACCTAACCTAAGAGACTTTGGGGAGAAGTTGGGACGGCCTCAACCCCCAAAGGGGCTTCTCTAGCTTAAAAACGGGGGAGGGAGAGAGAGAGAGAGAGAGAGAGAGAGAATCCATCGTCTAGCGCTGCCAGACGCATAATGGGAGCTCAGGGTAGCATCACTTGGCTTAGAAGTGTCTTTCAGCGAGTTAGCTTAGAAGACTTAGGCATAAATGGCTTGTATATATTAATAACCTTCGAGCGAATTAAAAGCGCACACAAACGCACATACACTCCCCGACTATATATAAGTCAATAGGTCCCCTATTATCACACACACACACAACGTATATAAACAGATGCATGTAAAGTCACAACAAAATATATACGAGCATGCCGAATAACTACCACACAAAAAAGTAAAAGTATTTGAGATTGTCCATTATGACAAGATTTACATTCTCAGTCGCAGGGTACGAGTACTCGGTATAATGCAGCATGACATAATACCGCTTGTCACACCACTCATCAACTAGACTCACTAACCATACCCGTTGCTTCTCTTCTGCACGTGTTGTTTCTTTTATTTTACGGTATATGTAAGCTTTTATACAGTTTAGTCCTAAAACATAGCCCATTACATCGTTTGTGCCAGGAAATCCTACATTGCTCTCGCCAGAATACCGTAGAGTATTTGAACCTTTGTTCCTCAAGCTTCGCACGGTCCACTGTAGCCTTAAAAGCCTCAAAGGAGGGAGGAATAGGGATTCTTTGAGTGTTCACCACATCTTCAGACTTTATTGAATACCACTTTGTAAACGTCGAGCATGCAATATTAAAGGTAGCATCACTATTTTTCGTCTACGTGGGATTTGTGCAAATACACGTCTGAGAACCAGGGCTTCCAGCGGTCATCTGAGCACGCAGGGGTAGAGATATGCCCAGGTAGTAGCAGGAGACACGTGAACTTTGATCGATCATACAGAAGGCGGAGCTTAGGACTTTTCCTATACATACATTACTATTTAATTATTTGGAAAGATGTTACCCAATGAAGTTTAATTGACTTAAAAGCCGTATACATACCATTAAAAGCAATATTAATTTTTTTCAATTTATTTGTTTTGGCGAACTTAATTTCACACGGCGTACGCGAAGGTATGTTTCCATAACATGATGCACAACGGGCTTTGCGCCCTCAAAACACTTAAAACCACGCCTCACTCAATAGATTATAGAGACTTAAACCTTTATTCTTTAATGTATGTGGGGGTCAATTAAATATATAAAATAACTTTGTTTACCACACCAAATAAACAAAAAAAAATATATATATATATATATATATATTAGTGTATTCAAGGTTTTAAAACCCGCTGTACCGCTTAGAAGATTAATCCATAAATTGCAATCTTACAACATTAAAGGAAATATACTGAACTGGACTGAACATTTTCTAACTGATAGGCGCCAATGTATGTCTGTTATTGGTTCTAAGTCATGGGAAAAAGTACACAGTGGTGCCTCAAGGATCAGTTCTGGTGCCAAACCTCTTCATATTTTATATATATATATACGATCTACCAAGTAATATAAGTTCTCTTTGTAAAATCTTTGCTGATGACACGAGTATACAACTCTAGATGTTAAAACCGAGGAACAAGCTCTTCGACTAACAAATGACGGCAAATGTAAAGTTATACACTCAAGAATTAAAAATAACAAACACTTACTATATGAATGGAACCCAATTGTCCGTGACTAAAATTGAGAAAGACCCGGGAGTTATAGTAACTTCAGATCCTAAAGTACACAAACATATCTCACAAATAGTAAAGAAAGCCTCCCAAGTTGTAGGTATAAGATCAACTTTTGAATACTTAAGACTCAAATACATTTCTGATTTTATATAAAACTTTTGTAAGACCACATCCTGAATATGCAGTTCAGCCATGGTCACCCTACCTAAAGAAAGACATCGTTGAACTAGAAAATATACAAAAGAAGAGCAATTAAACTAGTCCCGGAACTAAAGAATTTAACTTAGGAGGAGAGACTAAAGGAGCTGAAACTTAACACACTGGAAGAAAGATCAAGAGGAGATATAATAGAGACTTTCAAAATCATCAAAGGAATTGAAGACAACCCGGCAAGTAATTTATTTACAATGAATCTAAGAAATGAAAGCAAATTATATAAGAAACAGTGTAATAAAGACATTAGAAAACATTTTTTTCACACAGTGACTAATACTTGGAATGACATGATCAATTTTGATAATACTATCCTGATCGTGAACACGACAAATTCTTTTAAGAATAAATATGATAAATACATAAAACAAATTGCCAGCTAAAATAGAAATGATAATTTAAATAACTTGAATGTATGCAGAGACGAGCAAGATAGCTAAATTTGTGCTAAAATGTCCATTTTTTGTATATCCAGCTGAAAGAAAACTGGCTGTTGAGTTTAGGGTAAACCGTTTTTAGCGAGATTCTTTTTGTGCGTGTATTTGAAATGCAGAGAAATTTTTTTATTAACAATCTTTCTACAGTAGCTCCACTCATGACTAGCATCTAATTACATTTCTACATTTCTATATGGCAGTCTTTGTTGAGAACAACTGCTGATTTACAATACCTTATTTTTGTAATGTAGCAAAGGTTATATATGCATATTAAGTTGTGTTATAATAAGTGTTATAAGTGCTGTAAGTGTTATGTCTCATGTAATAATATACATAAAATTGACAGATAATTAATCAAACAGTATGCCAGTATGCTAGGTTAAGTGGCTATGTTGGCCTTATTTTTGTATTAAGTTCAGTGTATACGGAAGATTGTATATTAGGTTAAGTGGCTATGGGTTGTGAATGATCCGCAATAAAGATGTTTTGTTTTGTTTGTTTAATGCTTCTCGAATTTAGCGTCTGTTAGCAACTTCCTATTTTTTCTCGTAATAATCCGTTCTTTTCACTTTTCAGTGAATATTATATATAACTAAGGAGATTTAATCGTCACTCGATCGGAGGATGGGAAGTCCTTGAACCCCGTTTCTAACAACAGTGTGCTCATTGCCTGATTGTAATAGCTTTTAACTTGTCGTAGTATGTGGTCAACTCGCGCACTTTCTACTGAAGAGGTCCTGGGTTCAAATCTTAAGTGGAGTTAATTTTGAGTAATGCAAAATCGTACAGGAAGCAAACATGTCCTAAAAGTTTATGAATCCAACGAAGGTATTTTCGGAGCTTTAGAAATGTAGGCCCTAAACAGGTTTTATTGGGTTTATCATGCTCTTATTATTCCTTATATAGCGCACTGCATCCTTTATTGGAGGCGAAGTAGTTTAATCAGTATCTCTGTAAACTTAATGGTTTAAGGGTAGACGTAGCCTATTTAACCCACAGTTATTTACCACTATCATAACCAACCTACATATACAACTTGGGAAAATAAAAACTTTTAGCCTAAACAATGAAAATATATTGCAGTTAAGACGTTAGGCCTATCAGCATACGTGGTAGAGTTGTATTATTTTGGCGTTATCCTTACAGCGAATCTAACTTGTACAAGAGTAGGCCTTGGGTTTACGGGCTGTTAACAACAGTCCTGTTTCAGCTTTGGCCTACCTTTCCTGGCGTAAGACTGTAGATATTTATCCAACATTAGATGAACTAAGGTCTGAATAGACTTAAACTGGAACTAAAGACATTTAAGACCTGTCAACCATTTATTAATTTTATTTTCACAAAATATCTCTCTCTCTCTCTCTCTCTCCTAAGCTAGAGAAATCCCTTTCGGGAGTGAGGCCGTCCCATCTTCTCCCCAAAAGTCTCTTAGGTTGGGTGGACTCCCCCAGCCCCCAGCTTACTGGTGGAATTGGCACGGGGGGGGGGGCACTGGCACTCATTTGATTAACATTGCAATTGCTCTGCTCGGTTGTCCCCCCTCCACCCCACCTTCCCCCAGTTGGGGTACCTTGACCATCACTGCGGCGTTGCCACATGTACGGAGTCGCCTGTGAAGGCGAGGAACATTACATATGCAGACAACTGTACATTTTTATTTATTTATTTATTTGTTAATTAGAAGAGACAAGCGGTAGCTCGCTATCGCCCTCCGGGAAGGTAGCAGTATATGTCACAGCTATATATATATATATATATATATATATTGGTACTTACGTATTATCGGGACTACCAAAACTGTTTATTATGTATTTTTGCTCTCGTCATTTTCGTTTTCGAAGTACTTACATTCACTTGTAATAGATATTAAATAGCTTGTGCTCGGCCGCGGAATGACCTAGGACCGAGAAACTTGACAGAACACATCGGCAATGAGTTGGTGGTGGTTGCAGAATTTTCCGATGTGCCGTTTAGTTTGTGCACGGTTCCGAAGAAAGCGGACAGACACACAGATACATTTTAGCTCAATAGTATATACTAGGATGTGTTAAGCGTGAAAGAGAAGAAAATGGGTTATGTGAGTTCAGATCTGAAGACCGAGAAAGACAAGACATCTTTCAGAGACGAACATGTTTCAATCACTTTGGTAAAGAGTCGTATCATTATTTCACTCGACTTCATAAAAGTAATCTTCAAGAAACGATATGTATCAATCTACATATAAGCAAAAGCTTATATAAGAACTGGTCAAATTCTTCAATACCTTAAAATTACACTGGTATGCATCAATTTTGCTGTCAAGGGTTTTGTAAGTGATTCTTATAGAGTTTTTCCTGCTGATTTCGAATCTGCAATCCGTGTTTCTCAATCAGCTCAGGTTATCCGGCTATGGCCTCATAAGTAAAATAGAATGTTTCTTGATTTTGTCAAAGCGGAATTGGAACAGTAACATCTATCATCACTTGTTTCACTTGTATAATATCTTTTTTTACTTTTCAGGCATATAGATAAAATATTTCATAATGAATAGAGCGTGTAAAAATGATCCCAATAGATTCTGCTACATATGTGGGACGGTTACCATGCCAAATAACCAGTCCCAAATCACTAAA
This sequence comes from Bathynomus jamesi, assembly GCA_023014485.1. NCBI lineage: Eukaryota > Metazoa > Arthropoda > Malacostraca > Isopoda > Cirolanidae > Bathynomus > Bathynomus jamesi. Next base: position 188,683 of record JAJOZX010000722.1, read on the forward strand.
TTTGTGAAGACAATGTATAGAGCATACTTTGGAATTAAGCTAGGGGACCAGGACAAAATTTCGCCCCTCATATGTGCTGCAAGACGTGCATTGAAAATTTGAGAAGATGGAGCAAAGGCAGAGCGAAATCTTTGCCTTTTGGAATTCCCATGATTTGGAGAGAAGGAAAGGATCACGTGACAGATTGCTATTTCTGCATGACAAACTTCCAAGGTGGGCTTATAAATTTATTTTTCTTAAATATTTTGAAATCCTCGTATGAAACTTGACATAATTCACCATAATGTAATATTCACCATATATAGCATAATATTCACCATAATGGTAATCATACATTTACATATTGTTATAGAAAATACATTTACACATACATATTGTTATACAAGTTACATTTACATATACAATGATTGTATATTTTCTTTCTTTTTCATTCATATTGTCCCCGAAGGGACAATATGAATGAAAAAGAAAGAAAATATACAGACTCCATCGACCTATTTCATATCTTACAGACCGCAGCCTTCCCTCACGAGCCGCCACTGTCTGAATGCTTCTTCTATTTCATATGCAAGTTTTATATCCATGTTTCTGCGTTTTTATTTTCAGGAGTTAACAAGTAGAATAAACACATTGTTGTATACCCTGACATTCCTTCTGCTATGAGACCTGTACCCCATGGTCCTGGAATTCCAATACCCGACCCACCTCAAACCCTGGACTTCGATGATTCTGATGATGAATCAATGACCAATGCCAATGACCAGTCCCAGTCGTATATACACCTCAAAATACCGCTTCAAATGAGCCGAGGCCTCTCAACCAGGCCAAACTTAATGATCTTACCAGGGATTTAGGACTTTCCAAATTAGCTGCCGAGATCTTGGGCTCACGACTTCGAGAGGACAACTTGCTGGCTCTGGGAACAACATTCTCCTGGTATAGGAAACGAGAGGAAGAATTCCGCAAGTTTTTTGCAGTGCACGAAAATACCTCTTCCTTAGTGTACTGCTGCAATGTTGAGGGGCTAATCGAATCCTTGGGCCTGCCATATAACGCATCAGAATGGAGGCTATTTATAGACTCGTCTAAACGAAGTTTGAAAGCAGTACTTCTCAACATTGGGAATAGGGTTGCATCAGTCCCTGTAGCACATTCCGTACAACTTACTGAGAGCTACGATAACATGAAAATTTTACTGGATGCTCTCGTATACGACCAACATAACTGGAGGATCTGTGGAGATTTGAAGGTAATACTAATATCATAAGTAAACTATTGCTATTGACTATGTTGTTTTTCCAAACGTTATTTGAGAGCGTATAAGAACACTTAACTTCCCCACAGAAGTGATACAATCCAATGCATAGATTTTTTTATCTGATAGAACAAATTCTCTAAATTCTTTAAATATTTTCATTTTTTTTCAGATTGTGGCATTTGTATTGGAATGCAAGGGGGATACACGAAATACCCATGTTTCCTCTGCAAATGGGATAGCCGAGCGGATGAGAAGCACTATGCACAGCGTGAATGGGCATCCAGAGAGAATTTTGAACCTGGGTCGCATAATGTCGTTTCAGTGCCCCTTGTACCACCAACAAAAATTTTGCTCCCACCACTTCATATTAAGCTGGGCTTGATGAAAAATTTCATCAAATCAATGAATAAGGAGGGTTCAGCATTCCGATATCTCGAGAGTAAATTTCCTCATATATCTGATGCTAAACTAAATGCTGGGGTTTTTGATGGTCCTCAAATTCGAACTTTGATCAAGGATACTCAGTTCGAAAACGCAATGACTCCAACTGAGAAGAATGCCTGGCAGGCATTCAAATCAGTTGTCACTGATTTTCTTGGCAAGCGTAGAAGTCCAGAATACGAGTCCGTTGTCGAAAACTTGATGGAAGCTTTCAAAGCTCATGGGTCGCGCATGTCCATAAAAATGCACTTTGTGGTCCCACTTGGACTATTTTCCTGAAAATTGCGGGGATTATAGTGAGGAACAGGGTGAACGATTTCACCAAGATATCAAAATAATGGAAGAGAGGTACCAGGGAAACTGGGATATCAATATGCTGGCGGACTATTGCTGGTGTTTGAAGCGAGACGTGCCCGAAGAAAAACACAGACGGAAAGCCAAAAAAACTTCATTCCTTCCTCAATAAGCTTTTTTCCATATTCATTGTATGAATAAAAGTATTTATTCACACAATGTTTTCATTTTTCACGAGTGTTCTTATAATATTACTCGTATCTACAGTGTTTAAGCTAAAAAAATCAATAAATTTGGGGATAAAATTGGACTTACAATAAATGGCCAATAGAGAAAAAACCTGACCTGATTGAGGAAAACCAATGTCATTTTCGAATTCAGCATGGTCGAATTATATAATATGAGTTGAAAAAACCCTCACAGCAGACAAAAAAAATTCATATGCATACCAGTGTTATTTGTCTTTGCTTTAAGAAGTCTCGCTATATGGATTTTGATTGAGCAATGACTAAAAAACTAGCTTGTTTCTAGATTGTCGCGTTCGCATTAGGCTAAATTCAAAACCACTTCAGAATATAATTACACCATAAAATATGCATGTTTAGAGTAACTCAAAATCATCTGTAACATTATTATACCATTCTTCAAAAATAAAAATTATAATAATAAAATACATTTTGAAGAGAGTTTTCGAGAATATCTCAACTTGATTTTTCTGTTGCTTTAATGCTAATTTTTTATCAATTTATCAACAATGCTTATTTTAACAACTTCACACGCTGCCGTTAATATCATGTGTTAGAATTCAGGCTCGCCCTTCACTACCAGGAAAAAGACTGTCTGATCGGCTGGGTTCAAAAGAAGCGCTATGGTTGGCTAGAAAAAACAAAAGACAGTCACACTTTGAGTATTGTAACACTCGGGTGAGTATTAGAAAGCATTTGGGACAGTGTTTCCATGGAAACCATGGCGACTCCTTAAAAACTATATACATCATGTTAAAAAAAAAAATTCGCTTCCTTTTATTAAGTTTGCGCAAGAAATGAAGGTCAGATCTGAACAAAACACTAAATTACAATAGAAAAAAGTACAGATTTGACTAGAATCTTGACTCGTGTATTTTACTGCATATTAACTGTGGGCAACATTTTTATTTAAAAAAAATATGTTTCTTATTAGACTTTTAATACAGCATCACATGCAAGTGTTTTTTTTGGTAAATTAGGTTAGGTTAGGTTAGGTTAGAGTAATTAACTTAGAATTTTGGCTTTCTCACGCTTATTAGAAGATTTGTAAAAGTATTCGTTCCGCACTCACTATTCCTACGAGGTATTTGGCACAAAATACGATTTTTTTTTTCTCGCATAATTTTATGACATCTACAAAATTTGTCACATTTTTTAACGACACTTTCCATAATAACAATTGACAAGCCAAGGCCTTGCGACCTTGCGACTTGGAACGCATATCCACCACGCTTGTCGCTTAAGTGAGGTGAAAACCTAATGAATGTTGATCACTGTTAATCTATAAATAATTAACTATTATTTATAGATTTAATTACAATTTATATTTACCAAAACCATTTACTCATGGCATAAAAGGCTCTTTGGAATTTATTGATAATTTTATTTTTTGTTTAAATAAAATCTAAAAAATTGTCCACTATTATTAATTTTGATCCAGTCCTCGGCTATTTTAACAATATTGTACAGTGTATAATATTTGTCTTCAACGTACGAGTGTGAACTGAAATTATACAGTAACAGTATATATCTACTAATTTCAATTTCAAAACAACTTTAAATTTTTTAATCAACAGTTCACTGAATGTTAAGAATAAAAAATGTTTCTTAAAGGACGACTGCAACTACTTACAGTAATAATTGTTAATTCACAGAATCATTACTGCTAATTTAAAAGCAAGTCCTAATTTTTTTAAAAAAGAAGGGGCCAAGGACAAATGCCCGCAAAAGCGGCCCCCACCCCCTCGATAGAAGAAAAGAGCCAAAATTAAGGTCTGGGGTTTTCGAGGTGCCCAGGCACTCTACGTTTGAAAGATGGGAGGTCATGGACGGGAGAAAAGATGGAATGAGGAAGATTGTTCCAGAGTTGACAGATTGAAAATAGCGATTAACTCTTGCGTTAGGGTTAGAGAGTTGGAGAGAAAAGGAATGAGAAAGTGTAGAACAAAAAGAGCTTTCCAAACTTTTAACGTTGGCGACAAACTATTTAAGCATAACAATTTTCACGACACATTAATTAATTTTTGTTATCAAATATCAAATATCCGATAATTTTTCAGTAGGTGGTTTATCTTGTAGCCGATTTTGTTGATAGAAAAATCAAAATTTTCAAAATACAAAAAACACTAATGTGTCGCGACACACCAGTTTGGAAAGCTCTGGTGTAGAAAGTCTGGTAGTGCGTGCTCTCCTTAAAGGAGGAAGCATGCAGTTAGAGAGTTCACGAGAGCAATGTCGTCATAAAAGCAATAGTAAAGAGAGAGTGAGGCAACACTGCGACGAAAAGAGAGATATTGAAGACAATGGTTAAGAGGCGGGAAATTAATGAGACGAAAAGCCTTTGATTCCACCCGGTCAAGAACGGCTGTGAAGGTTGAGCCACCAAACACACGATAAGGCAGGGTGTAAAATAAGCGTGCAGCGTTCTCAAAATGTAGTGTTCATTGTAATTTGCGTAGCGTTCATGCTGATTTTGCGCAGTTAAAAAATATCTACAATAATATTACTTAGATTATTTCAGGATGATTTGTTAAAAAACAAGAGATATCAAAAATAATACATAGCAACAATCAAGCGACTTTTCATTGTAGTAGAAGTAGATATTCAACTGTTTTTCTTCATGTAATCCGTAAAACAATGTTCATTTTGCAGCTTATTTCATAGGTTATATCTTAGGACTCAGGAATATCTAAGAAAGGTTAATTTTATATTTAATTTCCCACCCGTCCTCTCAAAAAATGTAATAAGTTACCATCAATTAACTCTCTTCATTTGAAAATTTATACATAAAGATGCGTAAAATAAAGTTTTAAGATATGGAGTATGTCTACTGTCTAGTTTATATTTACCTTATTAATGTTATGCTTGTGGTTAAGTCTTCAGTTTAAAGAAACATCTTGGCGCATAAGAACACGGATTCAGATCTAATCGCGAAAATTCGCCATAATGTGCAATGATAATTTTTTCTTATGCGATAAGCATACTATATACATAGGCGGACAAGACCCCTGTACAGAGAGAGCAACTGAGCTGGAATGAAGAAACTGCGGAGGCGGTACAGCACACCTAACCTCTTGGAAGCTGTTTTAGAAAGTATATGTGATCTTACGATGAAAGATCACGAGAAAAGGAAACGCCAAGAATGTTAAGAGAGGAAGAGGAGGAAGGATTGAGTTGGGTGTTGTTCAAGGTAAGGGTATAGTTGTGTGGAAGATTGTGACGAGTAGACAGATGGAGGAACTGAGTTTTTGAAAGCCACAAGGTTTTCTATGCCCCAATCTGAGATAGCAGAAAGACCAGAGGTCAGGTGTTCCCTAGCCGTCCTACACGAATCATGGAGTGACTCTTGAGATAGACGTTTTGGGAAGCGGGTGGAAAAGTGATGAGTGAAATCATCGGCATAGGGGTGAATAGGACAGGAAGTGCGAATTAAAAGATCATTAATAAATAAAAGGAAAAGAGTAGGTGACAGGACAGAACCCTGAGGAACACCACTGTTAATAGCCTCAGCAGAAGAACAGTGGCCATCTACAACCGCAGCTAGAGATCGGCCAGAAAGGAAATTAGAGATGAAGGCACAGATAGAAGGATATAAACCGAAAGAGGGCACTTTCGAAATTAAAGATTTATGCCACTCTATCAAAAGCTTTTGATATGTCAAGCACAATAGCAAACGTTTCACCGAAATCACGAAAGAAGGATGACCGAGAGTGAGTGAGATATGTAACAAGATCGCCAGTCGAGCGTCCCTTGCGGAACCCATACTGGCGATCTGAAAGAAGATTGTGAGAAGAGATGTTTAAGAATCTTCCTATTGAGGATAAATTCAAAAACTTTAGAATGGCAAGAAATCAAAGCAATTGAACGATAGTTGGAGAGCGGTCACCCTTCTTTGGGATAGGCTGAATGAAAGCGAACTTCCAGCAGGAAGGAAAAGTACCAGATGAGAGACAAAGACAAGAGAGTTTGCCTTAGGCACGGTGTCGGCACAGAAGCACAGTTCTTAAGAACAACAGGAGGAACACCATCAGGACCGTACGCTTTCCTAGAGTTGAGCCCAGATAGGGCAGAAAAAAAATCTTTGGAAGAGATTCTAATTTCAGATATTATAAAGTCAGAGGAGTGGGGGAGGGGAGAAGATGAAGGAACAGCACCAGAATCGTCTACGGTTGAATTGTAATGGAAAGTTTGAGGAAGAGTTCAACTTTATCAGGAGAAGAGACGGCAATGGAGCCGTCGGAATGAAAAAGAGGGAAAGAGGGAAAGAAGAGGAAGTAAAATTGTTGAAGAGGTTTTTAGCTAGATGCCAGAAAGAGCGAGAAGAATTAGAAGTAGATAGGTTTTCACATTTTTGTCCGATGGAGGAATTTTTGGAGAGTCGAAGAACAGATTTTGCACGATACCGGGCAGAAATATAAATTGAATGAGAGTCAGGAGTTGGATAGCGACGGTACCTTCTGAAAGACTCCTCTCTGTTGCGGATAGCATTAGAACAAGTTAAACGAAAGTTTTTTTGCCTTAGTAGTAGGAATAGAATATGAAATGTACGCCCAAGAAAATCACCTCCGTGATGCGCTCAGCAGACTTGGAAGGGTCCCGGCCATGGGAAATCAGAGAAGTACTGCTTAAGGGCCTCCCAATCAGCGGCGCCAAAGTGCCAAAGGTACCTTCTCTTGGGAGGATCCAAAGGCCGAATTGGAGTGACAAGACAGGAAAAACACACACACACACACACACACATATATATACAGGGTGAGGCATAAGTCGCTTTACCGACAATAACGAAATCACCTTGCGAAGAATAATATTTATTACAGAAATTGTTCAAAGTGGCCTCCATCATGTTCAATACACAGTACAAACGTTACATCTTTGAACCACTGAACAACAAATAGCACGACACAGTTCTTTGTTATTATTCAACGTCTCGAACTCTTGCGTATCAGTCTTCATGTGATCGAAGTTCCACGGTTTCTGGTCGTAGACTGTCTTTGATTATACCCCACATTGAATAATCACATCGCATTGATTATGCAATGTGGGGTATAATCAAAGATAGAGTCTACGACCAGAAACCTCGGAACTTCAATCACATGAAGACTGATACGCCAAGAGTTCGAGACGTTGAATAATAACAAAGAACTGTGTCGTGCTACTTGTTGTTCAGTGGTTTAAAGCTGTAACGTGTGTATTGAACATGATAGAGGACACTTTGAACAATTTCTGTAATAAATAATAAATAAATATTTTTCGCAAGTTGATTTCATTATTCTCGGTAAAGCGACTTATTTTGCATCCTGTATCAGACATGGGGTCTATTACTGGGTTTCTATTACTATTACTTTAGTTTTCATCTATTACTATTACTTTTGTATGGGGGGTACTTCACTCATTTGAAAAGGATCTTTATGTCTATTTAAATGTAATTAGAAGCAGTGTGTTAACAAATATTTGTTTCAACCAAATCATTACAATTTCAGAGACTTTAGGTCTTGATAAATTTTACTTTATTGAAGGAAAAATTTGCCACAATATTAGTTCACATACAGGTTTATTTTAGTTTAGTTAGTTCATTTTTTCAGTTCTTTGTTCACACAATATGTCCATTGCCACTGTAACAGAAAAGTAATACACTATTATCTATTACTTTGCCTTCTATTACTATTACAGCCAAAAAATTACGATCTATTACTATTACTTGAAAAATCCTGTAAGTCTACTATTATTACTGTTACCCCATGTCTGCCCTATATATATATATATATATGAATAGAAACGACATAAGTGTTAAGGAACGTTTCTGCACACGAGGAGGAGAGATAACGAATAAATGAAAAATGAGGCGAACCGCCCGGGAATCGAACCCAGGGCCTTCCAATTGCCGGTTGGACGCGCTACCATTATGCTACGGACCTCACTTAATCACAAATCGAAATTCTCCCACATAGGGCAGAAACCAATGCCCTGAGAGGGCATTGCAGTTATATGCAGTTATATGCGCATATTCACGATTTGCGAGGGTGCCCTCTCAGGGCATTGGTTTCTGCCCTATGTGGGAGAATTTCGATTTGTGATTAAGTGAGGTCCGTAGCATAATGGTAGCGCGTCCAACCGGCAATTGGAAGGCCCTGGGTTCGATTCCCGGGCGGTTCGCCTCATTTTTCATTTATTCGTTATCTCTCCTCCTCGTGTGCAGAAACGTTCCTTAACACTTATGTCGTTTCTATTCATTTATATACTGCGCGGTCATTGCAGTTATATGCATATATATATATATATATATATATATATATATATATATATATAATATATATATATATATATATATATTAAAGACAACTCCAAAAATAAAAAATTCATGAAAACCTTTTTCCACGAGAGAGAATTACATTTTTAAAATTTATTTCCGCAAGTTCGATTAAAGTTTTTTAAACAGCTGTCTGTCTCTTCCGTACACATTTTACGTACACAATGGTATCTACGCACAAAATGCCTTTTAAAATACACAATCCAACAAATCAATATCGACTATTTCACCAATAGCTGGCTTTCAATTCCGCCTTGCACCCGTTGTTGCCGATAAATTGAAACGTGGAAAGGAAGGATGAGGTGCGCAGTTTTCAATGGAGAATGCGTAATGTATAACAAACTTATAAAGAGAAGGAGCGTTTGTCAGTCGTCATACGGAGTTTATGTCGCTTCCAAAAAATATGAAATGGAACCTTCGTTCATTTCTCAAAATACAAATTTATCCAAAAGGATTTTAAAAATTCTTTTAGTTCTTTTTTGGGTGCTCTTCCAATACGTGCTCTACCGTAAAATTTACATTCCAATATGTGCTAACTAACAAAAATATCACGACCTAACCTAACCAATCGTCAAGGGCGTACAATTGACCTAACGATTGGTTAGGTTAGGTCGTGATATTTTCGTTAGTTAGCACATATTGGAATGTACATTTTACGGTAGAGCACGTATTGGAAGAGCACCCTTTTTTGTCATTAGTAGAGCCTTTTTTTTTTTTATGGCAAAATAAATTTTGTACCCACTGACCCACCCCGTACGAGGCGACATGAAATACGGCTTTCTCGCAAATTTTTTATACGTAATAACCTACTTATTCGGGTTAATTAAGACATCAGTTAATCTTTTCCAAATAATGTTCGATGTTTACGAACTAAAGAACCTGATAATCGTTCACATTTAATCCTCCGTTCACTATCTTTTAAATTAGGTACCGAAACCCAAATTGAATTTACCAAATTTTCGGCATTTTGGAGTAGTGGATTCATCGGCAGGGCCGGCGAGAGCCGCCCCGGGCCCCGGGGAAGGATTGGTATATGGACCCCCCCGCCCCGTGTTTGCTCAGTATTTTATTACGAATGTTTTTTGTGTACATAACGACCAAACTGATTATACGTCCGAGTCATTATTCAAAACATACAGTACGATAATCTCTATAAAATCTACGTTCATTACTTATATTCCCTCTCCGTTATTTAATCAATTACTTTATTAATATTTTAAAATTTTATCCCCCCTCTTTCCGGGCCCCGGGGATTTAACCCGGCTTCCCCGCCCTCTCGGCGGCCCCGTTCATCGGAATACATTAATTAAATAATTACTACGCGTTCATAATTATTACGGACGCATTGCGAATTATAGGCGAGGGTGTGATCATAAATGCATAAAAGAATATTTGAAAGAATAAGAATAATATGTGAATAAGAAAAAAAAAGTTCCTACAGAAATACTTCTCTCTCGCGCGAGCACCGATTTACTCGGTATCGAGGCGACTTATATTGCGTACGAGTGCTTTTTATAAGAAATAATAATGAAGCAATAATGAACATATTGCGACTATTTTCATGAAATACAATGACAAAAAGAATCCCAAGCTAAAATATCAACCTCCCGAAACGAGCTGTTTAACTACCCCCCCCCCCCCCCCCCCCCCCCCAATCTTTAAACGCTAATCTAAACTTACTAAATTATAACGGCTGATTTTTTTTTTTTTTAACTAAAACAATCTTTCACGGCTTAACTGCAACACGAACTCGCTGTTACGACGCAATCATTAGTTACTGTATACAAGGCAATAAAGAGGTCGTAATGCTTTAGTATTTTTAAATTACGGCTCAACTCCGCTTTTCAGCGATGCTCTCTCGTTTTCAATGCCAACCTCATTACGGCCACTGTCACATTCTTCAACGATTATTTTTAAATTCTCGAGTAATCTTCGTAATCTGCCGACGGATCTGTTCTCTAAATAACGGCTCCGATAACAAATACTTCGCTTCGTTCCATATCGGGTTACATAGGCCCATGAGGGGGTAGAGGAAAAGGTTTCTTTTAATGTTGAACACACACACACACACACACACACCACACACACAGCAAAAAACGGGTGTTTTTTTTATATATAAAAAACATATTTATGCGGTTTTTCTTTTCCCTAACCAACAGAAAATCGGTATACATAGAAAATAAATATATAACTCCAATAAATTACTGTTTATATGTTGTAAAACAAAAGAATATCGTGTAAGTATATTTTAAATATATAAACAGACTTTCTTTTGATTAAACTTAGCCCTACAGGCTACAGCGTAAGTTTAACCTTTATCAAATTATTTTATATTCAAGCCAAAAGTAAAATGACGATAAAATAATTGCTAAACGTTATGAAAACAAAGAAAAATATCTATTATGCGCGTAAAAATTATAAAAGATTTTACATTAATTAATATTTGACCTAGGACCTAGAGCGGTATTTCTCAACCTTTTTTGTGCTGCATCCCTTCCCTTACATGATGATGCAGCACATACCTAAACTGCAAAAACAGCTCCACAACTATTTCCCAGATACCTTGGTTTGTCATGAATCATGGATACGCAAATTTTTTAACATAACCCCCTCGGATAAAAGTCGAAAAGGTTAAGTCGGGAGTTTGAAGTGGCCTATCCAGCGCTGAAACAGATCAACACGAACGAGATTCACCAAATGTTAACGTTTGTTTGATGCGCTATGTCACCTAACTGCATAATCATTTAATTTTTTTTTTACACCTAAGGGATACTGGAGTTGACATGAGAAGCGTAATCTTTCAACAAGACTTCCCACTATGCTGATCGCAACATTCTCAGCGCTGGATAGGCCATAGTGGACCGAGAGCATGGCCACCTCGATAACTCGACTTAACATCTCTTATTTATAGGGGTATGTTAAAACACTCGTGTATTGTGACAAGCCAAATAGTCTGCTAGAACTCCGTCAAAGAAACGGAAGTCATGGATCCATTCCACAAGAGCATCTTGCTAATGTTCTAATTGAGTTCGAGTGTCGAGTACATATTATAGCTAGAGATGTACCGATTGCGAATTATGGTCGACTGCCAACAAGTCGGCTTTCAAAAGTCGGCCGACTACAAAAATTAATTCTTACTTAGGTTTGCAGACAAAAGTATTTTAATTTCATGGCTGCTACGAACTTGTTAATTTCTACTTAAATATATCTGTAATGCATATGAAATTTAGAGCTCTTGGTATACGTTTCATATAAATTTAATGATTGCCTCAATGGCGACAACAGTCATTTCACCATAATAGAATATTATTTGTCGTAGTGTTTTACTATGACTACAGTACTGAATAAAGTTAGACTACTTTAGTCTCAAATGGTATGCCTAATTATTTCAAACTGAAGTCCTGAAGGAAGACTAGCTGTAGGGCCTATCCTGAAGTGAAATATTTCAAATTCAATTTAATTCATTGTTTTATATAACTTATGCTATTATTTTAATAGATCTGGAAAGAAAATAAGGGTGTTATAAAATGTTAATGCATGAAACTTGATGCAAATTCCTAAAATAATATACGAGGGCCGCTCAATATATTTTGCCCCCCTTTTTATTTCTTTCCAAGTTTCCTTGTAAGTTCCAGAAATAATGGTGGCCATAACCTTTCCTGCAGAGGGAGCCATTTTTAATTTTTTCTTGCGTGGGGAGTTTGCGTGATGCCACTCCATGGATTGGCGTTTTGTTTCAGGTTCAAAGTGGTGTACCCAAGTCTCACCCCCAGTCACAATTCGTGAAAAGAAGTCATCCCCTTCTGTCTCGTATCGAACCAACGACTCGGAAGCAATTTCTTTTCTTTGGGTTTCGTGATCTTCAGTCAGTTCGCGAGGAACAAACAATGAACACACTTTTGAGCGTCCCAGTTGCTGAATTATCGTATTCACACTTCCTTCACTAATTCCTACCTCCAGTGATAGCTCCTTGTATGTAACGCGCCGATTTGATAGAATGATGCTGTTAGCACGTTGCACAGTGTGAGATGTCACAGCCGATGCCGGGCGACCGCTGCGTGGCTCATCATCGAGGCTGGCTCTCCCTCTCTCCGATGATATTACACGTTTAGACCAGCATCCAACTGTTTCAATCAACAGCATCATCTCCGTAAACGTTTTGCTCTCTGTTTACGACGCACATCACTGTCAAACGCCATTTTCGAAACTGCGTTAACCATCGGTTTTATACAAGGGCGTTTAAAAGCGGTTTTATACAAGGGCGTTTAAAAGCGGTTTTATACAAGGAGGGGAGGTCCAAACTGGAAAAATCCGGTTATGTGAAGCACAGAAAGTTCAAACTTACGACCCAAAAGACATTTCAGCCCCATGGCCTATTATTATGGGGATAAAAGGGTGGGGCAAAATATGAGTTCCCCTAGTACGTTAGAGGATTGTGTGTGTGTGTGAAAGGTTTAAAGGAAACTTAAGAAGTTAAAGTTTAGCTAAGTTGACCTAATTAAGACTTAAAGTTTGAAAATATTTGTATTTGTAGCTCATATTAGATGTATTATTTCTCATTTGCAAAAGTATATATATACTTCTAAGATGAAAATAACCATGAAGGAAAAAGAAAACACAAAATAGTGCTCAAGCGCTTTCGTCCAATGACATCCTCAGGAATACCGTGTTCCTGATAATGTCATTAAACAAACCGCTTGAGCACTATTCCTTGTTTTCTTTTTCCTTCATGGTTATTTTCATCATAAATAATATTCATGCGTCACTTTCGTGAAATAATTTTCATATACTTGTAAGAGAAGAGAGCTCTAATAAATTTGAATTATTGGGTATATTTAATTATCGACATATGCAAGCCAAAAATGAGCAACCAATAAATACTACTATTTCATTTTTGAGTCACCACTACACCTCGCCATTACCACATACCTTAACTATTGGGTCCATTTTCTTTTAGTCTAACATTGTGTAAATTATTTCAAAAGGAAACTTAAATAAAATGCGTTATGTTTTGTACTTATAATAATAATGATAAATTAGATATTTAGCAAACATTTAGCAACTAAGCCAACTACGAATAGTCGGCTGAATAAGCCGACTGTGCCGACTACCAACTATTTACCGACTAGTCGGTACATCTCTAATTAGAGCAACAAATGATGCTCATCTTCGCTCAAACTTTCGCTCCCAACTCAACCCTGAACGATTAAGGGGATGTTCCTTCGTCTCCTCTCCCCTCTGACTTAATTATATGTGTGAAATTAGAATATCTTCCAAAGATTTTTTTTTCTGACGTATATGGGCCCAACGCTAAGAAGGCGTACAGATCCCTCCTCTTGTTTTCAAGAACTGTGCCTCTGCGATAACTCCCTGCATAGTCAAACTCTTTCGTCTAGTACTTTTCCTTCCTGCTGAAAGTTTGCTTTCATTCAGCCTGTCTCAAAGAAGGGTGACCGTTCTCAACCCTCCAGTCCAATTGCTATGATTTCTTGCCTTTTTAAATTTTTTTAATCTATCCTTAATATGAAGATTTTTAAACACTTCTCAACTCATAATCTTCTTTCAGATCGTCAGTATGGGTTCCGCAAGGGACATTACTCTTTTTTGCACGGCTCTCTGACTCTTTGTCATCCTCCTTTCGGGATTTCGGTGAAAGCTTTTGATAGAGTTTGGCACACATCTTTAATTTCTACTGTAAACTACCCTTCTTCGGTTTCTATTCCTTTATCCGTGCCCTCATCTCTTATTTCCTTTCTTATTTCCTCTCTGGTCGATCTATAGCTGCGGTTATAGATGGTAAGTGTTGTTCTCCCAAAGCTATCAGAGAATATGGATGCAGAAATCCATCCGATTGAAAGACAATATTACAAACTGTTAGAAATTTTCAAACAGAAGGAAATGTAAGCAATCAACAAAGTAATAGTGGTAGACGACGATCCATAAGAATTGTGAACACAAACATGGTTCATGAAATTATTGCGAGCAGTAGGCAGAAGTCAATTCAACATAGTTTTTGTATTTGTCATTTACCATTACTTATTCGGACTATAGTGGATTTAATTATCCCAGAAGAGTTCCTTGTTCCATGCACTGTCTCTGTGCATCATAAAAAACTCAGGGGACCATTCTGAGTTCATTCCCATCTTGAAACGGACATGTTATGTGCCTTGAAAAGTGGACGCTCAATTCTGCCAGTTGAGGTTTAAGTTTTGTTTTTTGGCTAAAAATATAATAGTTACCCCTTTTTCTTTGCAGTATTCAATCTGACGTGAAGGCAGCGAGTCTTTTGCTTATATTGAGGTTCTAAATGTAGCAGGGCTAGGCTGCTTTAAACCCTAGATCCATGTCCCAAAGGTGGATCCTGTCTGCTTTGCAGATAGCTGGTGAGGGAAGCTATATTTATGGGACCTCTTTGCGAGTAACCCGTTGCCCACGTCGGGATAGCATCATGAAAAAGAAAAACTATGGTATTTGTCATTTACCATTACTTATTCGGACTATAGTGGATTTAATTATCCCAGAAGAGTTCCTTGTTCCATGCACTGTCTGTGTGTATCATAAAAAACTCAGGGGACCATTCTGAGTTCATTCCCATATATATATATATATATATATATATAATATTGAAATTACGCTGTAATGAAAATGTAATGATATGTAATGATCATTACAGACCTTCCTTTCATTACCATTATCATTATACCATTATTGCCTCGAAATTTCTTTCATTATCATTACGAGAGATTTGTAATTAATTATAATTAATTACCATTACAATGATAATGACCCCATGTCTGACGTGAAGGGTTGGTTTCAATGTCCTCAGGCAGTTATGACTCCTGCAAATGATCTCAAACTTTTTCGAGACATCAAAAGCTACCCGAATTCGGAGATCCCCAAGTGTGCAAGTACTGCTTTTGGAAATCACTTATGGTACTTAAGTGAACATCTAGTGGGGTTGAACTTTTTTGATGACTGCTTGTCTACAGAAACGAAGAGAAAAATGTTTGCCGCACTTGACAATGAAGGAGCTGAAGACCCTCCTCGAAGAATACAAATTGATAAAGTAGAAACGAAAGATATATCGTCATTTGTAACCAGAAACTCCCGACTGCTATTCCCTTAGCTCGGACTAGATGTTTCATTCTTGGATGCCGAAGACCCATCAAAATGGCCTGAAATCAAACAGCTTCTACAATCCTCAGGAGCTTGAAAGTTGTTAATGATGTAGCAGAACGTGGCGTAGCCTTAATACAAGATTAAAACACTAGCATCACTAGAAATGAAGACCAAAAACATTATCTACTTCAAGTCATTGAAGATCACCGGAAAAGGGTTTCCAAATTCGAGTAAGAAGACCATAGTTGAAGGCGTCCAGATTCCAACCAGGCTACAATGAGTTGTTAGCAACTATGACACCCCCTACAGTGAGAGGATAATACTCACCCCACGGGGTGAGGGGGACCTGGAAGCTAGACAATATGCAAACTCATACCAAGTATTATACAGTATAATACTAAATGAGCTATTAAACATTACAGCTTATTGTGCAACCTCTAAAACTATTTCAAATTTGCCAAAAATTGATTTGTAGCAGTTTCTAAGGAATAATATCTCGGGTTTCGAGATAAGAAATTATCAAGTTCGTTTCTGAGGACCACCCTAATATATATATATATATATATATATATATATATATATATATATATATATATATATATATATATATATATATATATATATATATTTGGGGGACTACGTCGTGGCTACGTCATAATATTAATTCTCGTTAGATCAGCGAAGTTAAGCGACGTTGGGTCTGGGTCGTAGTTAGATGGGTGACTATCATCTGTGTTCAGAATCCAGATAAAGTAGCGATCCGGCGTTTGGATAATCTAAAGCTTTACAGTATATGGAATCCGAATTAATTATCTACCAACATTTTTTTTGTATGGAAGGATGAACAGCTGTGGGTGAGCTGAGCGCCGTCTGCCATCGATCCCAGGGCTGGTGGATTCTAGTCAGTGATGCTAACCACACCACCACTGAGGCGCACTCAGAGAGAGAGATATATATATATATATAAATTATTTCACGAAAGTAACGTGAAAAATATTTATGATGAATAAAACCACGAAGGAAAGGAAACATAGAATGGTTGCTCAAGCGCTTTCGTCTAATGACATCCTGAGGATGTCATTAGAGGATGTCCTGAGGATGTCATTAGACGAAAGCGCTTGAGCACCATTCTGTTTCCTTTCCTTCGTGGTTTTAATCATATATATATATATATATATATATATATATATATATATATATATATATATATATGTGTGTGTGTGTGTGTGTGTGTGTGTGAAAAGTTTTACAAACCAATAGGTTTACAAATAAAAATAATAATAATAATAATAAACAGATCGATAACAAACGCCAATAGTTAAAAACTTGGGGCATTTTTATAATACACTACTTACCTCTTTCTCGTTGTTTCCGAAGGAAATGCCCAAATTGGGCATCGCTCTTAAGATAGCAACGAGGGATTGTATCGTGTTGGAATACACTACTGGCCGGTATTGTTTGAAATCTTCGTTTGTGAAACCAGACTCGTGGATAATTCTGCAAAAGAGGAAAACAACAGCCGTTTACTTCTTCATAAACTAATTAAACGCTTTCAGATTTAAATGAATTAAACACTTTCAAATTTAAATTTGCTTTATGAATGCCCTCATTCTACAGTATACCCTCAAACAACTTTACGTGAAGAGAAAATTTTAAATTATATATTAGTTAACTCGAGATACGTAGGTCCTAATTTTGTAGCTTTCCACGCACGCAAGCACGTCAGTTTTAAGTTGGAATTTTGTCATATCTGAAGTCTTACAAGAATTTTACGAAGCATCATGCGCCCTCTTTTGGCTTTAGGTACCTATTTTGGCGCCCCTATCAGCCTGAATAACATATGCCCAATCTGATGTAAAACAATGCGTTTTCTGGCTTAGTAATGGTATTGTAAAGGTATAAGAAGCTTTGGACCCGACGGCGCCCCTAAAGTGGTCCGCCCTCCCTCTGAAAATTCCTAGATCGGCCACTGTTTTTGACGTCAAATATACATCACTATTAATGGGTTCCGATGTACTCCAGGTAAATATGATCAGAAAGCGATAAAATATATCCGGTTCGTTTTGGCCAAGAATGATCCAACTTAAAAAACAACTGGCATTAACGTAGTCTTTAAGTATAAAAAAATACTCTTAAATCTCGTCTAATAAAGAACAACCCAGATAATGCAGATCGCTGTATCTAGTATCTGCTCGATTGGATGTAAACAACGGACTGTTGGGAGTGCAAGTTCCAAATGTTATAATTTAATAATTAATTGTAATGGGATAAAATCTCACGGAAATTTAGAGAACGCTGTAGGCCATCTTGCGATGACGTCAGTCAATCTAACTACTACTGCGCATCTTGAGAGGGCTTCATCTCCAGTAACGGGGAGTCACGCGACTACGCGGTAGCTCAACACGCAACACACGGTGCTATAATACGCTTGGTCGGCACCATCTTAGGACACGTGATTCTTGCGCGCCCAACTGCGCTCCCTTATTCCCATGACGTCATGTTTTTATTTAGCACTCCCGAATTTTGCCCAATGGAGTGCCTCCACGTCAAAGTCCACGAGATCACGATATAGATGTAACGCGTAAATTATAATTAAGAACGGACTTTAATAATTTAAATTATAAATAATAATAAAAACAAGTAGTATACACATAGGTGTATTTAATTGTGATTGTCAAAATCACCATACTAAAGTCCCTTTTTCAGTTACAGAGTGCTCATGAGAGGACGAAGTCGGACGCAAAGCGACAACTACAAAGAGCCGTCTTGGTGGGTGTCCCTACGCAAGTTTGACGCAAGAAGTGAAGATGGAAGCGAAGACAGAGCGAGCTGGGTTGTGTCTGGGAAAGAAGGCGCACGCACACGCGCGTAAACTTCATTGATTTAATTTCGTTTTAGTGTGCTTGAAATAAAGTTAATAAGTTAGGACAGCTCAAGATTAGTTTCTGAGTCATGTAAAAACCTTCTTTAAAAGGGTGAAACCCTGCTTTTGAGATTTTGTTGTAAATTCACCACACAAAAAACGAAATCTGTCAGGGCTGTTTGTACACCTACGAGACATTCAAACTTTTATATCACAAAAACACTATTTTTTCACCAAACATATACCAAAATAAAATGAATAACTAAACGCACTTAATCAATTAATTGGTGGGTAGTAGGGTTTCTCAACCGGGATTCTGGGATTTACAAAGTATTCTAAAAACGTTATTTCAAATAGTTTTATGTTAATTTGATACTGTATCTAGAAAATACGACAAAGACTATGATGGCAAATTTATAATAGCACGAATCACGTTGCGTTGTACAGTACAACTCGAATAGTGCCAATAATATGCCCCTGTATGATGATGCGCATGTGTAATAGGGTAATATGACGTATTTTTGTTGACTGACTCGGACTGAAAGCCAGTCATTTGATTTCCCTGAATCGAACATTTTGTGTTTTAGTGGATTTTAATTTCGGTTATTATTTTCAATTCAACCTTTTGCCGTTGATATTTTTTTTTACTAAAAATTAGTTAAAAGTATATAAAAGGTGTTATATTCACATAAATTACATTATAATATAATTTATTTTATTGAAGTGCAAAGCGGCAAATTAGCATTGTAGGCATAACCGCCTCAGCTATATACCATATTTATGTTTCTGCAGTGTTTGAAGCTCGGCCTAGGCTCTATCCTTTATTATATTTATCATTATTGTTAAAATATTTACATATTTATATTCAGTATTAATTAACTAATCTAGACTTGTCTAATGCTTAAACATTTTAAGACTTCATTATCATTATTTTTTATAAACCGGGAAATCCCAGGATCCCGGGACGATGGCCGATTTTGTTCCGGAAAACCAGGATAGTGAAAACCCCTGAAAACGAGAAACCCAAGTGGGTAACAATGCACGAGACTGACAGAGATTAGCACGAATGCGCATGTCCTGACAGGTATGTGCTTGTCTAATTCAATGAGAAACAGCTGCTGCAGACTCAACTGACTCATACTATTTATCTACCAATCACCAAGCAACTTGTACAGTACACAGCTCAGTACCACAAGGTACAGTACTGGCCTCACTCCTGTTCATACTAACAGACAGACAGTGGAGTAAACAACAACAGTATAGTAACATCCTTTGCGGACGATACAAAGATCAGCAGAAAAATCAGTGATGCAAATGAAGTGGGGACCTTGCAGAGGGACACGAACAAAATATACAAATGGTCAGAAGACAACAATATAACATTTAACATCGAGAAACTTCAGCTCTTGAGATATGATAGAAATGAGGAACTTAGACTGCATAGTATGCTCCAGATAGACAGGAAATTCAGAGAAGCACGAAAGCGGTCGACTTGGGGGTAATAATGACCGATAATGCCAAATTCGAGACACAAAATCAGATAGCAATAAACAAAGCAAAACGAGTCGCGGGACAGGTACTAAAACGTTCAAAAGGAGGGACAAGACAGTAATGATTCCCCTGCTGAGAACACTGATCATACCAAAACTTGAATACTGCTGTTTTGACGTCCCCATGTAAAAAGGAAGAAATTAATAAACTAGAAGAAACGCAGAGGCATTTCACAGCCAAGATTGATGGCTGCAAGAACTCAACTACTGGGAAAGACTACGTAAACTAAATCTGTACTCCCTGGAAAGAAGAGAGGTACACCATAATCTACATATGGAAAATGATCGAAAAACTGGTACCAAACCTCAAACTAAACCCAATTACCATCCAAACAACGCTGGAAAATAGGAAAGGCAGAATGCGTAGTGTTCCCAAATTAAAGGCCCGACAAGGGACATCCTCAACACTGAAAGGAAATAGCTTGGTTGTCAGGGGGCCAAGACTTTTTAACCAGATTCCAAAGGACCTCAGAAACGTTACAGGGGTCAAATTTGAAGTCTTCGAAAGAAGACTAGATGCCTGGCTCAGGACGGCACCAGATGAGCCGTGTGTACCTGGCTATGTGCGGTGGAGAGCGCGAGAGCAACTCGCTCCTCCACCAAGCCAGGCCTAGAGTCGGGGCCATCAACTTGACCTTCGTGTGAAGAGACCAACACATGGAACCTAAACGAGGTTACACTATATATATACACACACACACTTGTATGCATCCTGTCTTCTGACTCCCCAGGCAGCACAGTTCGCCTGACAGCCAGTTGCGGTAGTTGTTCCCCAGTTTTTCCATTCTCTTTTTTGACATTGTGAAGGTTCTTGATGGTGGGGTGCAAGCGCTGAAGTGAATTGGTCAGGGAGTGCACGGCTCAAAAAAGGTTAGCCAACTCTGATATATACGATATATATCAGGTAAAGGTAACACGCATTGTCCTTTATTGTGATCTTATGAAAATATTAGTCAAGATATTATTGTTTTGGGTAGCTGGGATAAGTGTTTTTCTTCCACAAAGTCGCGAGAAAAAGTTGGAAAAACAAGGATTTAAATTATACATGCAGAATATTCTTTTGTCTTTAGAACAGAATACTTTATGAAAAAACGCCAATAAAATTCAAACGGGTTTTAGTTTATATATATATAATTATATATATATATATATATATATATATATATATATATATATATATATATATAAATTATTTCACGAAAGTAACAAGTGAGTAATATTTATGATGAAAATAACCACGAAGGAAAAAGGAAACACAGAATGGTGCTCAAGCGCTTTCATCTAATAACATCCTCAGGAACAGTGAAATAAAGAGCAAGTTCAAGACTACATATAGGTCACAAAAAAAATAGAAAAAAAAAAAATTGTAGGAGTATACAAATTTATAAGGAAAAGCTACCAGGGTTTTAGCACTTTGCCCCTCTTGTCTAAATCCGTTCTGAAGTTCTGAACGAATTCAAAACAACAGGATCAAGCGAAAAAAGGCCCTGGCTAATGTTGAAATTATTTGTAAGTTGAATAATGGCAGACTCAAGAATATTTCTATTAACAATGTTGCTTGAGTGAAATAAAATTGAAGCATTATTGATTATTCCAATCAATACAGTGGGATAACTCTGACAAATGGACGAAAAGGGCACTGGACGACTGTCCCGTTCTAACGGAATATTGAGGCTGTTTCACACGCGTGTGCAAATCCTTTCCCGTCTGTCCAATGTAAAAGGAATCACAGTGTTTACAACCAATTTTACAGATAATGCCTGAATTATTGGTAGGACTATTTTTACTATGATATTTTTCACAATATTGTTATATGAAAATACTACATTGATATTCAAAAGTTTAAGTACATTAGTAATGCCTAAAAAGCCTGGGAAAAATGGAAGTATTAAAATATTCTTCGACAAAGTGCAAGGGTTGAATAGATAGAAAGTTAATTTTGCCTTCATAAGAAAAGATTCCAAAAAAGCAGGTGGGTAACACAAATCACTTCCAATACTGTTAATTTTTTTCTAATTCGGCATCCATGTATTCCGGACTGGCGATCCTAAGAGCGCGGAGAAACATTGAAGAAAATATGGCTTTCTTTATGGGGTGTCATATCCGGAGTAAAAGTGTACGTAGGACAAATTGTTTGTTTTTTCCGATAGATACTAAACTTAAAACCTGGGCTTTCCCTATGTACACGCACGTCCAAAAACGGGATTGAGTTGTTTTGTTCCACTTCTAAAGTAAACTTAACGGAGGGGCTTGATTATTTAACTGAAGGAGGAGGTTATCCAGGTCACGCTTCGTGGGCCAGATACACAAAATATCGTCGACGTACCGCAACCATGGGATGCCCAGGATTCTGGGAATGTAAGTGATTTCGAAAAACTCCATATAAATATTGGAGAGGAGGGGCGACAAGGAATTACCACGGCCATCCCAAAAACCTGTTGATAATATTTGCATCAGACTGTAAATTCACTTTCAATAGCGAATATTATCAACATGTTTTTGGGATGGCCATGGGTAATCCATTGTCGCCCCTCCTCTCTAATATTTATATGGAGTATGGTCTCGAACGTATTAGTTACAGTATTTATTTCAGTGTTCCTGAGGATGTCATTAGACAAAAGCGCTTGAGCACCATTCTGTTTCCTTTTTCCTTCGTGGTTATTTTCATCATATAATACACACACACACACATATATATATATGTGTGTGTGTGTGTATGTGTGTGTGTGTGTGTGTGTGATGTATTGGATGTCAGATTTCAGACATTTTGTAATTATAATTTTTTTTACATACACTCTTCTCATTTTGGACGAGTTTTCGCCATACAACTGTGTTACCAGGATGCGGAACGGGGACCCAACTGGTCTTGCATCCCACCAACCGCCACCCTTTGAAAAGTAGTGTGTTATGACATTATTATGTACTGTAGCATGAACAATTAATTATACAAATAAACAACAGACATTGCCAGTTACATTAAAGATCAAATGAAGGCTGCACAACTTTCAGTATTTGAACTGAATGAGGGGCAAATTGTGCTTCAAAAATAGCAATTTATTAAATAGTACACATCCGCATCCTGCAGGTGCGGATGCAGATGGTGAATTTTATGCAGATGCGACATACATATCATGAGAGAGAGAGAGAGAGAGAGAGAGAGAGAGAGAGAGAGAGAGAGAGAGAGAGAGAGAAGGAAAAGAAGTACCTCAAAAGACCTTGCGGCCCATACCGAGGAGGTACCAATGGCAACGGGTGCCAGGGAAAAATTCATACACACTCAAATAGTGTGCAAGATTCGGTCTAACCTTTTCTTGAACTGATCCACAGAGGAACTTCACAACTCCTGAAGGTAGCCCGTTCCACGTGTCACAGATCTTATAGGTAAAGTAATTCCCACACACACTACTGCTAAACCGTTTAAAATCCAACTCCCAACCATTGTTGCGAGTTGAGTTATCATTTAAACTAAACATGCTTCTAAAATCGACATCGTTGAACCCATGTAAGAGAGCTTGAAAACCTCGATGAGTTGACCACGCAGCCTCCGAGTTTCCAACGAAAACAAATTCAGGCCGCGTAAGCGTCGATTGTAGCCCATATGCCTAAGGGAAGGGATTAACTTTGTGGCCCTCGCCTATGCTCGCTCGAGCCTCTCAGTATCTTTCCTGAGGGTGGGCGACCAGAACTGCACAGCATACTCCAGGTGCGGCCGAACCAGGGAATTGTACAGAGAGAGCACAATCTCCTTGTTCCGAAATCGAAATTGCCTCTTCATTTAACCCAACAGCTTCTGGGCTTTCTTTTCCACCTCTACGCACTGTTTGGTAAACTTAAGGTCGCTGCTAATTAGCACACCCAAGTCCTTTTCCAAATCAGTGGTCTCGATATTACTCCCCAACATCGAGTAGTCCGACTTGGGATTGGCGTGGCCAATGTGCATCACCTTGCATTTACCAAAGTTAAACGGCATTTGCCATTTCTCGGACTACTCTCCTATCCTACGTAGGTCCGCACGCAGTTGCTCGATCGCTTCGGGCGTCCCTAAATTGGACCCCAAGCCTGATATAATCAGCGAATTTGGAGATCCTACTGACGATGCCAGCGTCGATATCATTTATGTAAATGATAAACAACAGTGGCCCCAAAATGGAACCCTGAGGAACCCCGCTAGTGATCGAAGCCCAACCCGAGCTAGCCCCTTTAATTACAACCCTCTGCCGCCTATTCTTCAGCCAGTTTCCAATGCAGCTACCTACTTCCCCACCGATACCCAGCGCACGAACTTTGACCTAATTTAGCCGGCGGTGAGGTACCTTATCAAAGGCTTTTTGAAAGTCGAGATAAAGTATATCAATCGCCCTACTCTTATCGTACTCACTCCACATGACGTGGAAATACTCGAGCAAGTTGGTGAGACACGACCTATGCCGCCTAAACCTATGTTGGGAGTCCCCAAGCAGCTTGTAGGAATCCAAATGGTCAACAATCCTATCCGCTATTATCCCCTCTCATAATATACCTACAACCGAAGTGAGACTAATGGGACGATAGTTCCCTGGACTGTCGTGATCCCCTTTGTTAAAGATAGGGGTCACGTTGGCTTCCCTCCAGTCACCAGGCACCTGGCCCGCCTCCAACGATTTGTTGAAGACTGTAGCCAGGTGGGGAGCCACCTGGTCGCGCACTTCCCGCAAGGCTCTGGAGAGAGAGAGAGAGAGAGAGAGAGAGAGAGAGAGAGAGAGAGAGAGAGAGAGAGAGAGAGAGAGAGAGAGAGCTTCGGTTTTTTCCGAGTATGAATTGATAATAAGTCAAGAAATTGTAATAGATTTATTGAATTAATATATTTAGAATTGTGTTGCTTTCCTGTCTGCATTATATAAAGCTTACACACATTCTTGCATTCCATTGATGAGCTTTGCCATTTGTTCTTGAGGGCAATCATCGTGGTGTCTATTTACTTTTATCAAAACTTACTCTCTCACTATCTCTCTATTTTTCCCCTCTTCTTTCTCTTGGGTGGCTGGATGCGCGTGACGGGTGAGAGCATGTTGCGGAAAATCTGATTTCTGTTCTTAATTCTCGTTTCCATCCCTTTCTCGTAGCATTTAATCACTTTGCCGGCGTGATGGCTTTGCGCGTACATGGGTGTAAATATGTTCCAAAGGCATCTCTTACCAACTCGACATTTTCTCGAGAGGTACCTGGACGTCCAGATCTTGCCTCATCATGAACAGATCCCGCTCTTTTAAATTTATCGACCAGCTCGCGAATTGCTTTGTCTGTAGGTCCTGGTTTGTGAAATCTTCTTTCGAATTTTTCTCGAATTTCTTTGCATTTCTTCTCTTGGATACGTAGTGTTACTACCATCACACGTTCTTGTACATCCATCATCATCTATGGCCTGTCGAAAATAAAATAGAAACATCATTATTTCAGCAAAATAGGAACTTTTGGACCACCCTGTATTAGTAATGCAACCTCAGATCGTGGAACCAGTCCAGAATCCAAGTATCCTTATTTCAACAGTTCAGTCACAAACTGCGCCAGAAACGTGTTATTCGAGCGTTATTCATACTACATATTAAAAAGCACGAAAGTATAGTTTGGCTAAAATTCATTACATAGGCCTACTCGCAAAGGCTGAAAAATTGGGGACTGGACAGGTTCAGGTGCATTATATATATATATATATATATATATATATATATATATATATATATATATATATATATATATGTATATATATATATATCAGTGGCGACTCCTGCACTCGAGCTTCTCGGGCTGAGCCCGAGAGGCAAGGGGCAAGGAGAAGCATGAAAGATAAAATTGTGTATTTATAGAGTTAAGTTTTAAAAAAAAAGTTTTAAATACAAATTGCAAAAATGTTTTTTGGCTGGTAGTATGTTACTATTTTTCTGTCTAGCCTTCGTCACGCAAGCAAATTTTGAGCGCATTTAGATACCCTTACTACCTATAAAAAAACTATATTGACACATTAAGTTTTCGTGTAATCTTTCAAGATCCTTTACTCGGGCGCAAGACATTACGCCCGAGAAAGTATAAGTAATATCGTATATTTAAAGTTCTTTTAATGAATAATTATTTGCTTGCATACGGTTACATAATAGTCCTTCTTCTAATTCTCATTAAATAAAATACGTTTTTCCATCTATTAATTTTTTTTTATAAAGAAAAAAACATTTCAACTCGGGCTTATATCCTTCGGCCTTGTAGAGGCACAATTTTTAATTCTGGCGATACATGGTAACTTTTTACGTTTCGATAAGCGTACCTTCAACTGCCTTGGGCGGCGGTGCAGTTTGATTTTTGCCGGAATGTGAGGTTGTTCGCTTTTCTTAAATAATCTGATTTATTTTTAATATTATAAGTATTCTGAGAAGTATAGCCCACCCATGGGCAAAAAGGAATTACATGACCGAATATTAAATGAATTTGCTTTAAAACCAAGACGCTTGGACTTTATGTTCAAGTAAATAAAATTCAAATAATTTTTTTACCGATGTATGTATTTACTTATTTTATCGATAATTTTAAGTTATTGTCAAGCATTCAAATGTCGGCTCATATGTAGACTTGAAAATTTAAAAAGAGCCCGAGTAGTCTTGAAGAGCTGGAGTCGCCACCGATATATATATATATATACAGGGGTTAGACAAAATAATATGAACACCTTGATAAATGGCGGTTTTTATTCTTAATATGGAGTTGGTCCTCCTTTAACGGCAATAACAGCTGCAATGCGTCGGGGAATTGATTCATACAACTTTTGGACAGTAGCTAGAGGAATCCTGAGCCATTCTTCGAGCAAACCCTGCTCCAGTTCCTCCAAAGACGCCGGCGGTGGGAATCGGCTTCTGACCTGCTGCTCCAACTGACACCACAGATGCTCGATAATGTTAAGATCCGGGGATTGTGGAGGCTAATCCAAGCGTTCTACTTCACTAACATGCTCTTCAAACCAGTTTTTAACGACCCCAGCGGTGTGGATTGGTGCATTATCATCCTGGAAGACGGCGCCGCCATTGGGAAACAGCGTTTGGACCATGGGATGGACCTGGTCAGCCAATATTGACAGATAGACCTGGGCGATAACCAGGGTTGTGGAGTCGGTCCAAAATTTTCCGACTCCGACTCCACACATTGTAAAAATTCGACTCCGACTCCGACTCCACACATTGTAAAAAATCTAAAAATCCGACTCCGACTCCTCACATTTTAAATATACGACTCCGACTCCTCTAGTGTTTCACTCTATAATTATCATAATAATAAGACATTTCATCACCACCACATGAATCGTCAGGTTACTTTCTAGGATAAGGGAACATTCAAATATTAAGAAGGATATTGACTTGTAGATATCATATTAAGGGATTTTTATTTTTTCCAATAATATATATATATATATATATATATAATGAAAAAGATTCTCTTAAACATAATTAAGGTCCAACCACTAGTAGTGCTACTTAAAATTGAATAACCCTTCTTAACCTAGTGGCTATAACCAGGGTTGTGGAGTCGGTCCAAAATTTTCCGACTCCGACTGCACACATTGTAAAAATTCGACTCCGACTCCGACTCCGACTCCGCCCTGAAACGTGCGACTCCACGACTCCGACTCCACAACCCTGGCGATAACCCTACCATGCAGTACTACAGCTGGGCCAAGAGTATTCCACGATATTGCTGCCAAACCATCACAGATCCGCCTCCATGCTTAACGGTTGGGGTCAGGCAGTCGGGGTCATAAGCATCTTTAGGCTGTCTCCAGACATAAACTCGACCGGAACATGGAAATAGCGTAAAGGAGGATTCGTCAGAGTAGACTACATTCTTCCACCGGTCCATTGACCAATTCTTATGGTCATTACACCATTTTCTGCGCCGCTCAATGTTGATGTGCGAAAGGAGGGGTTTGGCAATTGCAGCCCTCCCATGGTATCCAGCTCCATGGAGCTCGCGACGTACAGTTCTGGTCGATACCGGGCTTGCAAGATGCTGGTTAAGCTCTGCAGTCACTTTTGGTTGTGGTCTTATGGTTCTTTGTCACAATGCGCTTTAGCACCCGGCGGTCTCGATCACACAGCTTCTTCTTGCGTCCACTATTGCATTTGTCGGTGCTTGTCTTTCCATGGTTTTGGTATGCAAACATGACCATAGAGACAGTTCCTCTGGATACATTGAACATCTGAGCGGTTTTCGTCACCGATGCACCAGCCATCCGCGCTCCGACAATTTGCCCTCTTTGGAAGTCTGACAGGTCTTTCATAACTGCTAATTCATAATTCACTCAGATCTGTAAAAACAACGTGAGGGTTATAACATGACGTATACACTCTCTGTTACGCATTTAAATAGGTTTGTCAGTCATTTGACCGTTTACTTTGTGTCTGAGCAGTCTGTAAAGATAACCGGTGAAATCGGCGGGTGTTCATATTATTTTGTCTAACCCCTGTATATATATATATATATATATATATATATATATATATATATATGCCTCGGTGGTGTAATGGTTAGCGTCGCTGACTATAAATCCATCGGCTCCGGGATCGATACCCGGTGACGGCAGGCGGCGCGCGGCAAAACCCAGCTGTTCATCCTTCCACACAATAAAGAAAGTGGTTGGTAGATAAGTAGGTACCCCGCGTAGCCTAGTGGTTGAAACGCTGGGCTGCTGCTGGTGGGGCGTGGTTCGGATTCCACGTTAAACTGTAGGTCTAAGATGGAGTGAAAAGCTTGACCTTCGTCAGAATGACGACCAAAGGATATATATATATATATATATATATATATATATATATATACCTATATATATATATATATATATGTTAAACACAGACCGTGCATGGAACAAGGAACTCTTCTGGGAAAATTAAATCCACTATAGTCCGAATAAGTAATGGTAAATGACAAATACCATAGTTTTTTTCCTTTTTCATGATTTTAGCCCGACGTGGGCAACGGGTCTCTCGCAAAGAGATCCCATAAATATAGCTTCCCTCACCAGCTATCTGCAAAGCAGACAGGATCCAGCTTTGGGACGTGGATCTAGGGTTTAAAGCAAACCTAGATCCCTACACTCAGAACCCTCTATATAAGTAAAAGACTCGTTGCATTCACGTCGTGTTGAATAAATCAAAGAAAAAGGGGGTAACTATTGTATTTTTAGCCAAAAAAACCAAAACTTAAACCTCAACCGGGACATTGAGCGTCCACTTTTCAAGGCACGAAACACGTCCGTTTAGTATACACAAACTCAGAATGGTTCCCTGAGAACATTATATGTTAAACACAGACCGTGCATGGAACAAGGAACTCTTCTGGGAAAATTAAATCCACTATAGTCCGAATAAGTAATGGTAAATGACAAATACCATAGTTTTTTTCCTTTTTCATGATTTTAGCCCGACGTGGGCAACGGGTCTCTCGCAAAGAGATCCCATAAATATAGCTTCCCTCACCAGCTATCTGCAAAGCAGACAGGATCCAGCTAAAATCATGAAAAAGGAAAAAAACTATGGTATTTGTCATTTACCATTACTTATTCGGACTATAGTGGATTTAATTTTCCCAGAAGAGTTCCTTGTTCCATGCACGGTCTGTGTTTAACATATAATGTTCTCAGGGAACCATTCTGAGTTTGTGTATACTAAACGGACGTGTTTCGTGCCTTGAAAAGTGGACGCTCAATGTCCCGGTTGAGGTTTAAGTTTTGGTTTTTTTGGCTAAAAATACAATAGTTACCCCCTTTTTCTTTGATTTATTCAACACGACGTGAATGCAACGAGTCTTTTACTTATATAGAGGTTCTGAGTGTAGGGATCTAGGTTTGCTTTAAACCCTAGATCCACGTCCCAAAGCTGGATCCTGTCTGCTTTGCAGATAGCTGGTGAGGGAAGCTATATTTATGGGATCTCTTTGCGAGAGACCCGTTGCCCACGTCGGGCTAAAATCATGAAAAAGGAAAAAAACTATGGTATTTGTCATTTACCATTACTTATTCGGACTATAGTGGATTTAATTTTCCCAGAAGAGTTCCTTGTTCC
This sequence comes from Bathynomus jamesi, assembly GCA_023014485.1. NCBI lineage: Eukaryota > Metazoa > Arthropoda > Malacostraca > Isopoda > Cirolanidae > Bathynomus > Bathynomus jamesi. Next base: position 218,836 of record JAJOZX010000722.1, read on the forward strand.
ATGCACGGTCTGTGTTTAACATATAATGTTCTCAGGGAACCATTCTGAGTTTGTGTATATATATATATATATTAGTTTTTTGTGCATAAAGTTATATTAATTTATCCGATAGTAATATGAAGTGGAAATAGTATGTAGCGAAAAATGAGGGACGAAACAAAGTTTATACTATGATAAATCGATTTTCGATAAATGATTGGAGAGGATCTTCTGCAAAATGAAATTTCTTATTCAATTTCGAAGCAAATTTCATGTTGCATTCATGATGATTAAATTTACGGTTTTTTTATGATTAAATGGAACTAATCTCCGCTCTTGTTTCCTGAGGAGATGTCGAAATAAATTCCACGCTAAGTAATCGAGATTGTTTCTTTCCTGTTGGTTTGTACACACACACACATTTTTTTTACCGCTCAAAAGTTTGGAAGCGCCTGTAGGTTTCTCGTCCATGTTTCACACTTTATGGTAAGGCGTCGTGTATCGTGTATGAAATCGATCTATGGATCCGTATTATATTTAGAACACTTAATAATATTTTAATATGGTCAGGTTGATTTTTGCTTTTCTTTGGGGAAATATAAAAATAGCCCTTAGAAGAGATTTAAATGATGCTAAAATGGACATGATATTAGGGGGGCCCGGTTTGACTGGTGCCTCAGTCCACCGAGACTGCCCATGTTTCACGAATAATAATAGTGCGCGGGGATATGCACTAAGAAGGTCAATGGCAAAAAATATGTTGCATCAAATAAGCGCAACAGTGAGCGGAAAGTAACGCTGAAGCAACGTTAGAAAACAGCATTGTCACGAATTATAAAGTGACCGGAAGCCAACAGCGCCAAATCTTATTTTAGTTTTCCCGTAATTCTTTTGACTGCGACAGTGTATGGTCGTCTTTGCGGACTACTGTTAATTAAGATGTGGACAAAATTTTATGCAGTTCTCTTCCATTAAGATTTAAGAGTCATTTCGTCATTGTTGCTTTGTGGTCACTCTTATGCTCGTTTGTACCTTTTTTATTGCCGTTCATGATATCACGACCTTCAAATATGAACAATCTCGCCAACTTTGGTCACTGAGGCACTATCCAAACGGACACACTACCAGGGGTGGGGAACCTTTTTTCATTGGAAGGCCGCATTTCATTTAACCAAGACCCTATTAGGCCGCATGCTGAGAATTTAACATATACAGTACAACAAAATGTCATATTTTAGTCTACAATCTACATATTTACTAATTTTAAGTCAAACTTGATAATACGTGAGGGTTTTTATAATAAATAAAAAATTCAGCAAGTAGGCAGAAGGCCGCAACTAGTACCCCAAAAGGCCGCAGGTTCCCCACCCCTGCTGACTATACCAAGTCCATTTTAATGTAATTAAAACTCTCCTACAGGCCATTTTTTATATTTTTTCTGGATGAAAAGCAAAAATTAATCTCAGCATATTAAAATATTAAGCGTTCTAGATACAATACGGAGCCATAGACCGATTTGATACAGGATATGACGCCTTATCATTAAGCGTGAAACAAACGAGAAACCTACAGGCGCTTCCAAACTAAATTATCGAATTGTTTTCAGCCTACTTTGTCAAATAGACTCTGACCCATTAAAAGTTAACAACTTACCACCGCCACCATACATTCTAGGTAACGTCCATATTTCGGGTCTACTCACTTTATCATACGCTTTTTCCAAATTCCTAAATGCCTATACACGTTTTTCTTATCACTTTTTCAATCAGCTGTCTCACTGCAAAGACTTGATCAAAACATCCTCTTCCTTCCCCGAAGCCGCCGCTTTAATTTCTAACCAAAGAATGATATATTATTTTTTACTCTATTTATCATTTCTATTCCTTACACTTTTCCAGAGTTACGCATATAATAATAATATAATGTCATTTTTGCAATCATTTGTTTCGCCTTTACTTTGCATACAGTGGTACAATTACAGCTTTTGTCCAGTCACCACGTATGCACCCACTTTTCAAAATTTTGCGCACATTTCTCACAGCGCTGGAAGTTCTCAAACGATAAACGATACCCCATTGGTAGAGAAGGGAAGCTTGATGCGATCTCTCGGGAATCAAAACCTCCGAATAGACGTTTTCAATAACAAAGATTCTACTTGGGTACACAGTGTAGGATTGTTAGTACTTTTTAGGAAAATCGCGGTATATTTAACTTTGGGGCTATTCAAGTATTACGTAACACTTTTTGGGGAGAATTTTAACACCTCCCTCCCCCTTGTAATGCTTTGTCACAGTATGAAGACCCCTTAACTTAAATTTTTGCTACCCGCAATGTCCCGAGCTTCCCGGAGGTAACAAGATGTGCTCAATACAGTCTAATGCAAAGAATTAAAAAATCAACCAACCCGATTATCCAAGCTATTCATGAGGCCTTCCGTATGTCTTCTAAGGTATGGAATTTCATGGTACGAAAACGTCTGTAGCTCCACTTAACTTCGACATCACTGTATTATTTCTCATTAATTGTCTATGTCTATCCTTAGGATGTGAATTGTTATTGTATTATTAATATTTGTCATGTGGACATGGTCTGCCAATAAACCTTTTTATTTTCATTTAAAATAACTCTACAATTTTAGTCTGCGGAATGGAATCCGATGTATAAAATTTATAATATTGGGATTGTAAAATTGGGACTTATTAATAATATAAAATGACAATTCTTAATGCGTAAATGTAAGTAGGCTTAATGGACGGATCGTAGAAGGTAGGAGCTGGGCTGATTCTGAATTTGAACGAGTGGACGTGACTTTTGCCACGAAGCCAGAACAAAAGGCCTAGCTAGGTTCATGGTCGTAACTTCGTAAGATAGGTCTGCCAATCGGGCACTGCCGCGTTCACCGCGTGATACCTACCTCCAAGTTTGCCCAATCAGGTCACTAAAGACAAAGTAGTTTTCAAATAAATCACTTCCTTATAGAGATCGTGTTAAGATTGCAAAATAGGCCAATAACAATAATAAAATACCCTAAAATAGGTAGATGATGAAAATTATTGAGATCATGTATTAATTACTGTCTTTCAAGTTTTAGGTCCATAAATAATTAAGAAACAAATAAGATGCCAAACAAAATTGGAACCGCAAAATCTGCTCGATGAAGAAAAGGCGCACGCCAGACGCCACTAACAGGAGTTTGAAAGTTGGGTCAAGAGCGGGTGGATGGAGAGAAGGTCCTGAGAGAGAGTACGGAGTGACGTTGTGTTCCTCAACCCCAACTGAAATCAAAATCCTCCTTTTTAGGAATCCTAAAAACAGCGATAAAAAGGGGCGGGGGCAAATCTCGCCAAACAATTTAGAATTTGAAGACTTAGACGACGATTCATTCATAATTCGCTCGATTCCCTTTTTTTTCTTTTTTTTTTGTGTATATGTTTTCTTTTTCTGTTAATGTGACCGTTTGCGAAATAATACTTTAATTTCTTAATTGTGTTTGACTCCGATCCACGAACCGGAGCGCGAGTACCCAGTGAAGTTGAAGACTCGAGACTACCAACACCGCCCAACGAGTAGAAGTGGTAACCAGTATCGCAGTAGGGTCGTGGTTCCTTTGCCTTTTCTGTCTCTCATTTGTTTGATAGGCTCAAATTGTCCACACCACGTATGTTGATATGCTCAAGGGTGTGATACCACATACAATGTTAGGCCCAAATTTACCATATTACGCGTGTTAATAGGTTCAAGGGTGTAACATCACGTATGTTGTTAGACCCCAAATTTGCCATAACACGTATGTGGATAGGCCCAAAGTCGGAAAGCTGATGCATGCTCCGCAACGCTACCCCAATCGTCTACAAAAAGTCTAACGATAACGATATAACCCCATCCCCAGATAAAAGAGTGTGAGAATAAGGATGTATCTCAGAATTCAACAATAAAAAGACGTAAAAACCTTTCTACAGTCCAAATTACAAAATCAACGAAAGCCACAGGGAGTGGGGGGGAGGATATGGCTGTCTGTCCTCCCCCCATTTGCACGCAAATACAAAACAAGCGAACACTGATGAGGCACTATCAACCAAATGTAAAAGCAGTGCCCAACCACCACTCTCGTCCTCTCCTCGACCAATTAAATTAAAGGAATGCAGGAACCGCTCAGCACGCTCGATAACGAGGAAATTCCGGTCTATGCCCTCCCCTACTCCACTGATCACCAAAGTCAAATGGGTGCCCGAACCGAATCTCAACCCGACTTCGTTACACTATTAATAACCTGACCTAAAGGCCTAAATTCTCCCTCTCCTTTACAGGGTGGTAGATCATTTGGAATTACATAACCTATTAACTCGTTCCCAACATGGTTTTCTTAAGCATAAATCGTGCCTAACTTGTTGGAATTTTTCCATAATATGTTTTCTAAATACGATCGCTCCAACGCAATAGATGTAGTATATTTAGAGTTCAAAAAACTTTGATAAAGTGCTATACATGCGACTTATGACTAAGGTAAGGGCTTTTGGTATAATTGATACTGTGGCCACGAGGATCGAACATTGGCTTAGCGATAAAGAAGAGAGGGTGGTAATAAACGGTGAAGCCTCAGGGTGTGTACCAGTAACGAGTGGCGTCCCTCAGGGGTCGGTAGTCGGACCGTTTTCACGCATTATCTACATAAACGATATAGACACTGGTATATTAAGCACCACTTCAAAACTCGCTGAAGACACCTAGTTTTGCTCTTGTGAAGGTAGTGCGAAAAGTGTCCTGAAAATCCATGACGACTTAGATCGGCTCGCTCAGTGGTTGACCACTTGGTAAATGCCTTTTAATGTAGACAAATGTAAAGTGGTACATATAAGATCCCGAAACCGATGTAGTAGCTATTCACTCGCAACGGCCACCGTGATGTTTAGGCCCCACTTCCGAGTAGGCCTATGCTGCGCATCTCTCGTCCCCATTTTTTGAAAAAACATACAAAGATTTGAAAACGTTCAAGCCAGATCGAATAAACGTCACAAATCATGAAATTGTAGACGCGCTGAACTAAATTTAGAAACGTCGGCTCAGAGGCGAACTCATCCAGGTTTTAAAACTTCTGAATAGTATCGACAAGTTAATTTTAAACTTTTTACGTTAAGCACGAACCCGACTGGAAACAACGGCTGTAAACTGGAAGCAAAACGGTACAATATGGATATTTTTGGACATTTCTTCACTTATAAAATTGTTTATTATTGGAATAGGCTTCCTCCTGAAGTCGCTTCCAGCACCTCCGCCATATGTTCATTGTTCAAAAACAATCTTGATCTAGTGTTAGACGATCTCCTCGAGTAAATCGATGTACAAATGTGTGAAAAATTGTGTGTATATTTCCAGTTCCCAAAACTGTTCCGCAAAATTTCTCGGCAATTTTTTTCTCTGCAAATTGCTGAGTATTTTCTTTTCTTTTTCCAAACCTGTTCAATTTGGACGAGAAGGGAAGAATATAATGATGAGGGGAGAGCCTTTCTCGCTTTGCTCCGCTAGTTCATCTCTCTCACCCGTTCTGCGGTTGAGTGAAAGCTACGAGTGTCGCCTCGAGTTTTGGCTGTAAAGCTTTGTGGTTCCCTCTTTTCCTCGTAAACGGTAAAGATCGTATGACGAAAAGGACCGTAAAGCAGTCAACCCATCGAACTACTGGTCAAACTTAACGCCGCGCTGTTATTGTTTGACGAAGTAGTTTAACTTCCTTCGCAATATCCGAGGTCATACGACGGAGGGGGACCTACGGCTTTACGTATGATCCGAACCACGCACGGGTCGGGGTACATAACCTGGACGCGGAAGACGGTCCCTCATCCAACTACTACTGAACAGACCTCGCTGATCGACGGGAAGCAATGTTTAAGACATTGGTCACGACTCACGACGTACACCCCCAACGTCGCGTATCCTCGCTAATCTAACGGGAAGCAGTGTTGTAACGTGGCCACAACGTAGCCGGAGGCGACGCACTACAAGATCCAGTTTTAACCGAATTAACCACATTTAGTTCATGTGATACTATGGACCAGATTTTTCAAGATTATATTAAGTTAGGCTAGGTTAAATTATAGGCTATTACTGTCGATGAAATTCCCTGTCGACGTCTATATATAGGCCTTAGACCGTTTGGAAATGTTTCATATACTGATTACCAATTTCAGAAAAAAAATTAACAAGAAACTCTAAAAATCATAAAAAATTACTAACGAGTAATTTTAGGCGTTTCTTTGGATATTTTATTCCTTTTGGTGTCTATGAAAATTCTAAGAACCCAAAAATCATTATCGATTTAGAAATTTCGTTAACTTTTTCCAAATTATCTAACAGCCGCAATCCTCAATTATTACAATAAGCCTCCCTCCCCCAATCATTAAATGTAAACCCGATGATACGAAATAATACAACGTAATGTACATTCGAATACCTCCGTCCTTCTAATTCGTAATGGTCTGCTCTCGCTTTACATCGGCGAATTAAGGATTGGTGAGGAAATCTCGAGGGTAGAAGAAAAAGTCCTAGAAATTCTGTTCTATGTTTTAAGAGCATTTACTGCTCTCAGCATCTCCCTTCGAATGTTTTTTTCAAAATTGTCAAAAACTTTGTTGTCACAATAAATAAAAATAAAATAGCAAGAGAAAGCAGGAAAAAATTATAATTATATATATATATATATATATATATATATAATATATATATATGGTGGCCACAAAGTCAATTTGCATGAAAAACAAGGGCAACACACATTATGCTGTAATTTCACTGCAAAAGGTGTGTGTGTGTGTGTGTGTGTGTGTATAAAACGAGTCCGCCAAACAAAACACCTGCGCTTGATTGTAACCTAATGAGTCAAAATGTGTTTGGATGATTTACACAAAATTTACAGACAATATTTACCATTGAATTTTATATAAGTCAGCCAATTTTTATAACTGACTGATTAAATTTGTTTGTTTAATATTAACTTGATTTTTTAGTTCCATAAATCTCAGTGCACATTCAAATAATTTTTCTTTTTTCAGATAAAAAAAATTAATGTAGATATCCCTCAAATGCCATTCTCTCACGAATAATTATTAAGCATTACAGCTTTAATAGGGGATATGGAAGGCGCAAGATGATAAGCCGGGCACTCACGAGACTCCAGCGCAGATTTCAAAGTCGAGTGGAATATCAGAAACTAGCGTAAGGCGAATTGTAAAAAGAGACCTCGGACTTAGACCATACAAACGTGTACGTGGACGGAAGATCAGCACCACTAACCAAGAAAAAATGAATCATAACTGCAAAAAAAAATGCTAAGACGCATCACAGTTACGAAAGCGAGTCAAACATTTTTTACTGATTAAAAAATATTCACTGTAGAACCACCAATGACCTCTCAGAACAACGGAGTATACTCAGAATCCCATCAATTAAAGAATCGAATTTCGGACGAAAGACTACGCAACAAGGAGCCACTTTTCCAAAAGTATTATATGGTGTTTGTCGATGTTTTCAAGCTGGGAAAAACATCTCTTCATTTCGTTGAACCCGGTGTGAAAGGTAATGGCGAGTATTATCGAAATGTTCTTTTAGCAAGCACGATTGCAGAGATGGGTGCTCTGGCAAATGGAGGTCATTTTGTTTTTCAACAGGATGGAGCGAGGGCACATACGGCAAAAGACACTGTTGCTTATTTAAATGAACACGTTCCCGAATTTATTGAACCGGAGAATTGGCCTCCGAACAGTCCTGATTTGAATCCTGTTGATTAAAAGGGATCTGGGAAAACTTGTCAGAACGAGTTTATCGCGGTAAGAAAATGATAAATGTTAACCACCTGAGAGATATTCCCATTGAACAATGGGCCCAATTGCCACAAGACCAGATTGATTCAGCAATAGATCAATTTAGACCAAGACTTCGAAAAGTAATAGAAGTTGGAGGAAAACATATTGAACAGTATTTTTAGTTCGACATTTTAATAACAATTTTATATGAAAGGAATTTTTGGTCGTATAATAAAGAAATTTTGAGTATTTACGACTGTGCTAAAAATTTAAAGAAATGTCAAATAATGTTATTTTATTTTGTTAAAGTTTTATCAATAGTTAAAAGAAATTAGTGAGTTTAAAAGGAAAAGTACGGACGCATGTTCTTTTTTGGTGGACCCTGTATATATATATATATATATTAGTGGTGGACCGGATGTCAGTTTTTCAACAGCTGCGGATGCGGATTTTTAATTTCAATATCCGCGGATGCGGATATTTAGTTAATCTATCAATACAGGGTGTCTCATAAGTCCGGCATCATAAGAAAAAAAATTAAAAAAGCAAAACAAAATCTTTTATTTACAGAACATGCTCAATATGTCCACCATTGTTTTCAATACACAAATTCAGACGTGATACCCAGTCAGCAAGCACACGGTGAATGATGTCAGGAGTAATGGTGTTATATACCCCAATAATGCGCTGCCGCAAATATTCAACACTCCTAATTTTCTCTGCGTATACCAGCGCTTTCAAGTGGCCCCAGAGATAAAAATCTAGTGGCGTGAGATCCGGGCTTCTAGCTGGCCATTCCACAGGCCCTCGACGTCCTATCCAATGACCAGGGAATTGTTGGTACAGGTATTCTCTTACTTGGGTGCTGTAATGTGCAGGAGCGCCGTCTTGCTGGAACCATGTTGGGAAATTTCCTTCTCCGTTCAAGACACTGGGAAATGCTTCTTCCTTGAGCATGCGTAGGTAGGTGCCTCCAGTGACATGTTCATCGAAAAAGAGGGGGCCTATGATGCGATCCTTCCAAATGCCACACCATACCATCACCCGAGATGCACCTTGTTCCTTTGAAGAGGTATACCAGTGAGGGTTGTTTTGAGACCAGTAGCGGGTGTTCTGTCGACTTACCTCACCATTTCCATAAAAAACAGCCTCGTCACTGAACAGAATGGTGGACGGGAAATTGGCATCCCGAGCATATTGTTCCGTAGCCCATTCACAAAATTCCATCCGCCGGTCGGGATCATCTTCACTTAATTTCTGTACGATCTGAAGTTTATATGGATGCCATTTGTGAGCCGGAAGAATGCGATGGATGCTACTTTTTGACACTCCTGTCTCGGCGGACAATCGCCGAAGAGACTTGTTGAGACTTCTGTTAAAATGAGCCAGGATAGCAGTTGCTGTATCATCGTCAGTGGACCTCCTTGAAGGTCCACTGCGTGGTTTATCTTCTATGGATCCTGTTTCCTTAAACTTTGCAACAAGTCTGCTAACACAACTCTGTGTTATTGGCTCCTATGAGTAGAATTATCTGGATTCGTTCTTCCTTGCTCACAGACATTATGGCCTGTAGAAAGAGAAAAATATGAATTATGGTTTGTAGAAATAAAAAAATATGAATTTCTCCTATGATGCCGGACTTATGGGACACCCTGTATAATATAGAATAGTGATATATGACAGTTTTTCAAATTTCATGATATTACTATTATGGCAGGCAATGCATAAGAATTAAAATTAATATTAATGTTTTCATTATGATAAAAACAATAACTTTCTCAAGAGTTTCAGCCACAGAAAATTTAATGAAACAAGTTTCATTCAATTTTCTGTGTTACCACGTATTTATATTTTGAGGTTTATATATTTGTTTGTTCACTAATAATTAATACTTTACATGAAATGTGCATGACTGGGCCTTATAAGCTACTTTATAAGCTAATTTAATTGTAAATTGCATAATTTATTAGAGGTAATATCCGCATAACATCCGCAGTCAGAAGTGCGGATGCGGTTAAAAATGATGCGGATATCCGGTCGACCACTAATATATATATATATATATATATATATATATATATAATATATATATATATATTATATATATATATGCTGCAAACCCACAAGGAAAAAGAAAAAAAAGCAGCATTCACTCATTTCACGTGTTTAATTATGAAATTCATCCCATATATATATACAGGGTGGGCCGTAAGTTTCCATACATAGGAAAAATTAAACGTTTGTTTTTATGTTTCAGATACCCTAAGAATATGCGTTTGACGTAAGATCTTGTTTACTGATGAAGCAAATTTTTACGTCAATGGAGAGGTTAATCGGCAAAACATACGTTATTGGAGTAATGCTAACCCTAACTGGCTGAGTCCGACGAAGATGCAAGGTGCCGGTAAAGTGATGGTGTGGGCCGGGATATGGGGTGACAGAATTATTGGACCAATTTTTGTCAGTGGAAATCTTAATGCCGAAAGGTATCTTAACATGTTGCAAGAAGAGATTTTCCCATCCCTGCTAAACGAGGAAGGTAACTTCCCAGTTTACTTCCAGCAAGATGGAGCTCCACCTCATTATGGTCTTCACGTGCGTCGGTATTTGGATCAGCAGTAGTTTCCGGATGCTTGGATTGGTCGGCGTGGTCCTGTGGAGTGGCCTCCCAGATCCCCAGATCTCACCCCCCTTGATTTCTATCTTTGGGGGCACTTGAAGGCCATGGTGTATCAGGAAAAGATACGAGACATAAATCATCTAAAGGAACGTATCACCAACGCCATTACAAGCATAACGTCAACTGTGCTAATGCGTGTTCATCAACAGTGGGGAACACGTATTGAAATGTGTTTTCAAAACAATGGCAACCATGTAGAGCATATTATATAAATAAAAATGGTTGTCCATAAAAATTTTTTTATTTTTCCTGTATGGAAACTTACGGCCCACCCTGTATATATATATATATATATATATATATATATATATATATATGCGTCTCGGTGGTGTAGTGGTTAGCGTCGCTGACTACGAATCCATCGGCCCCGGGTTTGAGACCCGACGGCAGCCGGCGCGCAGCAAAACCCAGCTGTTCATCCTTCCACACAATAAAGAAAGTGGTTGGTAGATAAATAGGTGGCCTAGTGGTTAAGACGCTGGGCTGCTGATGGGGCGTAGTTCGGATTCCATGTTAAACTGTAGGTCTAAAGTAGAGTGAAAAGCTTGACCTTCGTCAGAATGAACAATTCGGGCGGAAGCTAACCAAAGGTTATATATATAACCCCAAAAGTTTAAAAACACATTTACTTATGAACAAAATTTAATCATCTAAGAAAAACAGGTTGCATACAGTCTGTATAACAGAATATAATAAAGAAATAAAGAAATAAATAAAAATGTACAATTCTCAAAACGGCTCTGGCGATCAATGAAATTTTAGAACAGGTCGGAGAACAGTTGCCACATACCGCCATGCCATTTAAACTTTTTGACGCGTAAGCATTAATAACACAAGTCTGCATTTCAAACCAAAGTACGAGATGTTTTATTTCTACGACGTCATCTTATACAGTTTTGCCATGCTCATTTCAAATTTCACAACCATTTTTATGTATCACGTCAGGGTTTTTCACAAAATACAAGTCAGATATATTTATAGTATGTATTAAACAACTAAATTTCCAAGAGTACAAAATTATAAGAAATACAAAGACATTACATTTCAAAATAAATTCATCTTTGATACTTAATTGATACATAATAGTCTTTTAATAGATCAATCATGATTGATCAGTAGGAGAAAATCGTCGTTTTTTTCGCTCGTTTCAGAGACCAGCAGTAGGTCCGCCATTATGTTCACATCTCACCTTCCTTGCTGTCTTTCTTCCCTAGTCTTAATATCCTGGTAGAACCTTTCTCTTTGTTTCTCACTCACGAATGGTTCGGAATTAATATAGTGAGATCATTATTTCTTTTTATACCAGTAGCCTCGTTATATATATATATATATATTATACAAAGGTGGGCAGGACCGAGTTCCAAAAGGACCGAACTCCAGGAACTCGGTCCTTTTTAAGGACCGTCGTGAGCGGGAAAGTCGGTCCTTTTCTCAGTGAGAACCGAAATGAGGAGCGACGGTCCATTTTTAAGCAATTCCGGACGGTCTTTTTTAGTGATTTTAGTGTGTTTAGTGATTATTTGAAGTTCTAAAGAAGATGGATCGTTTCCTCCAGAAGACTTAGAAAGAGACTGAGACTGAACTGAAACTTGTTTCAACACCTGGAGGAGACGAAGAATCTACTGATGTTAGTGCTTCAACTTCAAGTCAAGCAACTGGAGCTCCTAGCGGAAGAACTGAACCCGGAAGGACCGAGGACTGAGTCGTTCCTAGGTCCTATCTTCAGAAAGGACCGTGACTGGGACCGTCGGTCCAGTTTGAGGCAAGGACCGGGACCGGGACCGTCGGTCCTTTTTGAGGCCCGGGTGCCCACCTTTGTGTGTATATATATATATATATACCTAAAATCCATGGATTATACCCCAAATGGACAGGAAATTCAGAGAAATTCTAAAGCAAAAGATTTTAGGGGTTGTAATGACTCATGATGCGAAATTTGAAACACAAAATAAGATAGCAGTAAACAGAGCAAAGAGAATAAATGGGCCGATACTGAGAACCTTTAAACGAAGGGATAGGAATATAATTATTACTCTACTGAAAACACTGATCATACCCAAATTGGAATACTGCTCGGTCCTAAAATGCCCATATAAAAAAGAAGACATTAGACAGCTACAAGGGATTCAGAGAAGCGTCACAACCAAGATCAATGGGTGCAAAGAACTAAACTACTGTGAAAGGTTACGCGAACTAAACCTATATTCACTGGAAAGGAGGAGATATACACACACCATTATTTACACTTAAAAAATAAAATGGAAAAACTAGTCCCTAACCTTACTCTGAACCCTATAACTCCCCAAACAACAGTGGAAAGTAAAAAAGGAAGACTGTGTCGTGTTCCCAAATTAAAGGCGAGACGAGGAACATCCTTTACCCTGAAAGAAAATAGTTTTGTTGTGAGAGGACCAAAACTGTTTAATCAGTTGCCCAAAGACATAAGGAACACGAGTGGTGTTGCGGTGGACATCTTCAAAAGAAGATTAGACGCCTGGCTCGGAACAATCCCCAATGAGACGGGTGTACCTGGCTATGTGAGGTGAAGAGTACTAGAAACCAACTCACTACTTCACCAGGCCAACTCGAGAGGAGCGGCGAGAAGCTTGACCTTCGTGAAATGAGGAATCATCGCACGGAACATTTGAAAGGTTGAAAGGAGAGGTATATACCGAGGTATATTACCGAGCACGCTCTTCTCACACAGTATATAAATACTAGTGTGGAGAATAACTCTGGTGAGCAACCAATTGGTTTCATCCACCCAGTTATTGACATAAAAGGAATTTAATAATTGTTAGATTAACTACCTACCTACTCAGTGAACCATTTTCGTTACCTCCCAACTACCCACTCATCAGTTTTCCATATATATATATATATATATATATATATATATATATATATATATATATATATAGGGTGGCGCAAAAGTCGCGCAACATAGGAATTTTCAGTGTTGATTATATTATTTTTTTTCTTTTAGGTAGAGAATGACTGCAAAATTAACAAAGGTAAAAAAATAATATAATCAACACTGAAAATTCCTATGATGCGCGACTTTTGCGCCACCCTATATATACAGTATATATATATACCGTATATATATATGGTATCTGCATATAAATATAATGAATAAATCATTCTATGTATATATTGTACATATACAGTATATTGTATAATTGGGTATATGTCTATATACCACCCATACAAAATGGGTGATAAGTATTTGTAAGAAAACTGTACGTGGTGGGAAAAAATGGATGTGATTTTTGGGTTCAGCGCACCTGAATTGATAAAAAACAGCATGTATGTTGAAACATCAGATATGTTGCATACCAGTGATAATAAATTTACAGCTACCTGATTCTGTGCAGCACGAGAGAGAGAGAGAGAGAGAGAGAGAGAGAGAGACTCTTAAGATCCACTCTACACAAGCCCAAGAAAGTAGTGAAAAATAAAGAAAAACAAAAGGCAAATGAAAATAAAATAATGCTAAAAACGATCACTTAACAGACGTGTAAAAGTTTCACACATGCAAATAGTAATAGTAAAGTAAAGCAGCTCCCTTTTAATAAAGAAAAAAAAAAGGAAAGAGCAAAAAGAAAGAATGAATTGGGCGAGGAGTGGCTTCCCAAAATAATTGAAAGATATTAGGAGCTTTTGACTACCGAGAATTCCCACACATATATTGAGAGGAAGAAACCTCAAAAACCTTTCGGTCCACTCTCGGGGAGGTTTCTGTTATTAAACTGGTTCACTTTTTAACTTTTTAACTATTCTAGCATAAGGCTCTCTCTCTTTCCAGCCTCCGCTCCTTCCCTGCCAGAGGCGGGTACGGTAAAAGGTTGAAGAAAATACCTTGACTCTGGAAAAGTAGCCAAGGCAATTTTACAGGAATGAGAATATATAAACTAGCTCTACAATTACGCTATACACACACGCAAATCGCAATATTTAAAACTAAAGTTCCACTCTAAGTAGCCTCCCTGAAGATGAGTATGACTATTCGGAGATTTTTTACTCCCAAGAAATCTCATCAAGCTTCCCATCATCCGAGAACTCCGTGCTCTGAAATGAGACCCGACCAGCACCTCGTACTACATTTACTGCAAAAGGGAACATCGCTACTTCTATATAGAACTACAAAACTCCCTCTCGCTAGCGAGTTATATATTCCACGATTTACCTAAAATGTACTAAAATTCCTCCATTGTAAACCCGAGTAACATCCCTAAAATTGAAAACATCTATTTGGAGGTTTTGGCTCCCAAGAGATCCCATCAAGCTTCCTTTCTCTACCAATGGGGTATCATCTGAGAACTCCCAGTACTCTGAAACCAGACCCAACCAGCGATTTTTACTACATTTATTGACAAAGGGAAGAGTACTACTACTACTCTACCTAAACTGGCCCTCGCTCAAGCAGCACCCTTTTAATAGTGGAGAGAGAGGAGTGGCTTCCCAAAATAATTTAATATAGCTATTTAACTGACACCCGAAAATTTCCACCTATTAGAAACGCGTATAAAAAAAAACGAAAAAAAGTATCGAGAACTACCAGTGCTCTGATACCAGACCTGACAGGCGCCTCCTACTACATTTACGATCAAAAGGAAACACCACCATTCTCAATTCCACCCCAACCAACTCCCCTTTGTAGGGTTAATTCGGAGGTTTTGACATCTGAGCATTCTCACAATGACAACACTCAGTGCTCCGTAACCAGATCAGACCAGCGCCCACCGCACTCGCATCTTAAGGGAAATCACTGCTTCTATGTCATTTAAATGAAAGAGTAGCCATCTTTCATATTTAATTAGCTATTCGGAGGTTTTGACTCCCGAGAATTCCCGTCGAGCTTCCCGTCTCTACGAATGGGATATCATTTGAGAACTCCCAGTAACCAGACTCGATCAGCACCTCCTACTACATTTTAAACAAAAAGAAAATTGGTCGCTTCCTATAGGGCACCCTGGGCTCAAATGAGTAATTTTTTGTATTTTAATGTAGGGCCTACAATTTTTTTCAAAAAACCTAGAAATTTTAATAGATCATTTTTACATTAAGACCTGTAGCTATAAAACTAACCAAACTGAGTTTCTAGTCATAAAATAAATACTAAAAAACAACAATAAAAAATTGCACACACATTTCACCCCGGGGGTCGGGTCAAATGGGTCTATTGACTTTGTGAGGTTCATGCCTTAAAACTGCTGATTAAACTTTAGATAAGAGGTTTTCATCTTGCAGTTTAATCTTTTTAAGTAATTTGAATTAAAGTTTGATAAATTTTTAAGTACTTTTATGAGTAACTTTAAAAAAGTCAAGATTTTTTGGTTTATATTTTCCTTAATTAAGTTTAACATACAATTTTACAAATTTAGAAATTTGGCCCAAAATGAGTGACATGTTGGCTTCATATAAATCAAACAAAAATGAAAAATAAAAGTGGAAAAAAAATTTAAAATGCAAAATTTGGGAGTTTTGGGGTATTAGACCCATTTGACCCCATCTTAGAAAATACAATTTTTGAATAGAAGGAATTAACTGAAGATTAAATCATAGTACCTACTTACACCAAGTGTAGGTTCTATTTATATACAGTATATGAAAAGAAGTTCAGACCAAGTTTTATGACAAAAATTTTGCCACTCGATACTTTTTTCGGAAAAAAAAAAAAGGGAATTTGCATATGACCTAGGTAAAAGACATATAGTTGCCTACGAATCACCAATTTGTAGTGGCCTAGAAAGTAGGCTTGCTATAATTTATGAATTAAATTGAAATTAATAATTAGGGTCACCAGTTCGGGGCATAGCCCAAACAAACAATATTTATTAAGGAGAGAGAAATTACTTTGTTGTTTTGTGTTTAATTAGAAAAATAGATTAATTATTTGTTCACACTGATTAACGATTCTGGATACGGTAATTGTGCTATATTACAAATGACTGATTATTAGCAACAAGAAATGGTTACACAGTATAAACGTTAAGTAAATACAATAATGACAAGAAACACTAATTTAGGTAGGCTAATGAGATATGCGGCAGTGAACACACAATAATGAGTAATTAAGCCAGTAATAACTGGTATGAAAGTACGGTGTGATACAGTAAACGAATTAGGCAAGTAAAAATAAAATACATAAATGAGCAAATAAACAAGCGGATACAAATACGGTAAGATAATTGAATACGATAAAATAATTGAACAGGCCTACTGTAGTAGTAATGGGAAAGTTAGTTTCCCGGTTGTTTGGAAACACTTTGAAGATAGCCTATTCTGTAGGCTGAGGTTACACTATGTACAGGGGCGGATTAACTGTATTTGGGGCCTGAGGCTAATTTTATTTTGGAGGCCCTTTTCATAGATTTTTATTAACAATATACGTACAGTACGTAGTACATTTAGGGCCTACACGAATTACATGTACGGTGCTTAGGCTAATTGAGAAACAAACATAAAAGAACCTTAACATGGTATATTTTGCTGTTTGCTATTTCACAAAACTATTAAACAAACTTTACTTTAGGGCCTATAAAACGTAAAATAAAACGGAATTTGTCAGTTTGTGTACTCTGTCATATTTAATCAAAGAAGTTTGCCTTTCGAGCTTTCTGGTTAGCGAAATCTTGAATTATATCAATGAAACTCAGTTCTCGCAAAATGTCACTTTCTATGTACCGGGTGATTACAAATGATCTTCCCGATTTTAAACATTTATTATGAAAAAAAACTAGCAAAGCTATAGCGAAAAGCAAGATATACAAATAAAGAACTCAAAAAGTTTTATTTACAAGCTATTGAAATTCAATATGAGCTCCTTTTGTCGCTCTGCAGACCAGAGCTGGGCACCGCAAACTCAAAATCACTTCCGCAATCGCAAATCCGCAAACTCAAACCTTACCTTCCGCAACCGCAAATCCGCAAACTGCTTGCCATTTTTGGTGCCGCAAACGCAAATCCGCAAACGCAAACCATATTTCCAATTTTTACAGTGCTGGGCACTTCCGCAAACCGCAAATTCCGCAATCGCAATTTTAACTATAAAAAGTATCCAAAACATTAAAGAGGTATAAAAAGTTTTTATATCTTTTTAATGTTTAATGTTTTAGCCTTGTTTTTATTAAAAACAAGGCTAAATAATTTATTACAATAAATCACTAGTGTAGAAGAAATAAAAATACTACATAACTTATATTGATATATTATATTGAACAAAAACACCTCCTGCAAGTAAATAGTAAATAAATTAAATAATAAATTTAATCATTTGAATTTCATAAATTTTGAGACTTAGACACGTTAGAGAAGACTGTACTGTAACTGTAGTAACTGTACACACATTACATTACACAAGTTAAATTAAGTTAACACTGTGACTGTACACAACTTGAACTCACTGTACAACTCAACCCCTCTAGCCTCTACAAGTGTACGCCTCTGGCTTTGTCAACAAGTTCAGTCGTCCTCCTCCAGTAACTGAGCCAAATCCAGTTTTAATAAGTCCATGTTCCCCTTCATGAACACGAGACGTTCGAAGTTGTCAGAGGTCAGGCTGGCCCTTTTGGGAAATTTGCGGAAAGATTTGCGTTTGCGGTCTTAGTTCCGCAACGCAAATTCACTAATTTGCGATGACTTTGCCGCAAACGCAAATCCGCAAACGAAAAACATACTTCCGCAATTGCGGAATTTGCGGTTTGCGGAAGTGTTTGCGGAAGTGCCCAGCTCTGCTGCAGACATCAAAATGGTATTCTGTTTTCCTCCATACATTTTGTAGCATATCATATTGAACTTTTCTAACAGCCTCGCGTATCCTTTCCTTCAAATGTCCCAAAGTTGTTACCGCTGGTGGAACAAAAGCTTCATTTTTGACATAGCCCCAGAGGAAGAAGTCAAGGAGGGTTAGATCGGGTGAACGTGCCCCCCACGCCCAATCCAACGAACACACAATTGCTCATTCAGGAATGTTCTAACTTCATTGTGGAAATGGGGTGATGCACCATCCTGCTGAAACCACACATCAGCTTTGTCCTCTAGCAACTGGGGCATCAGCCACAGGTGTAGCTGTAGCATATCGCGGTAAATGATACCGTTAATTGTTTGTTCAGCAAAAAAGAATGGACCGTACACTTTCTCAGCGGTAAGAGCACAAAACACGTTAACTTTAGGGCTATGTCTGTTTTCAATATTACAAATAAAAATTACCTGAAATATTCTTTATTTGTACATCTTGTTTTTCGCTGTAGTTTTGTTAGTTTTTCATAATAAATGTTCAAAATCGGGAAAATCATTTGTAACCACCTGGTACATCAGTGAGAGTATATTCAGCCGTTCTTGTTTCATTTTTGCTCTAGCTTCATCCTTTTTCCGCTTCAGCTTTGAAAAGCCGCGTGAATTTGGGTTTCTACAGCAAAGACTTTAAAAAAAAATTATATAGTGAGACGCTTCTTTTTACAAATGTTTCAGTTCAAAAAATTAAATATAAACAAAATATTTATAAAGATAAAATTTTAGATTAACAATGAAGCTTGCAAAATAATAATCAAGGGCCACTGGCAATATCTGGCATATTAACGCTGAAATAAACTCCATTGAAATTAACACAGTCACCCTCACTTGATTGGATCCACTTTGATTGGGGGCCCCCTCAAGCATGGGGCATGAGGCTTCAGCCTCAATTGCCTCAATGATAATCCGCCAGTGTCTTACCGGCAAGAGGATGAGTGTTGAAGGCCAGGAGAGACTTGTTGAAAAGGGGGCCAGCGGAAAATCTTGCAGTAGTGATGTTGCTTCTTGTGGGACGAAATTGTAGAGGGCCTTACTTGATGATAGACTTCGTGTATGCTCGACCGGAACCTTGAAGGAACGGCGGGCCGCTCTCCGTGGCGTGACAAGTGGCGTTACTGATGGAGCTGAACGAGACGTGACGACAAAGACGAGAAAATGGCAAGCGAGAGTGATTTGAGAAAGAACTCGCATTTTTATAGGCCTTGGTGACGTCCTCTGGTGGGCATTTTGGGGAAATATCACAAAATCTGCTTCCTCCGTGGCCACGAGTTTGAGTTTCATAGCCTTTGTTTTGATTCCAAGATATTTAAGAACGACGAGGAAAGGAATTTCCGGTCGATCTCTACAAACATATTTATGTCAAATATAGGTTTTGAGTAGGCCTATTCATAGCAGCAAACAGATTTTTAAAAAATCAATAATTAACAGAGTTATGCAAGCAAAACTAAAATAGACCCATTTGACCCCATGGCCCATTTAGCCCCAGGGCACCCTACTAAGAATCACGTCCCCAATTTATCCGCCCTTTAATGCAAAATGATGCTACTAAAATACCTATGCAACTATTCTTAAACATATTAACTGAAGTGCTTGCCACGACTCCCGCACGGGTAGGCTATTCCACCTCTCGACCATCATAACCCCTGTCATGCTCCAAAATGTGTTCCGCAATGCTGCTGACAGATTCGAACTCTGTAGAGATACTGATGGTGCTCACGTAGAATCATATGTTTAAGTATTCATTAAATGTATTCCTTCTATTATAGTTATTGAATCAAGCTTGAATGCAATATTCTAAGTGAAGCCCAACGTAAAAATTATATAATTTACAAATGACTTCCTTACCCTTTTATTATGAAAATTTTAATTCTTTAACTCTCGTAACTAACATTCCTCTTAATAATACCTAACATTTTATTTGCTTTATTTCTAGCTTCTAAGCACTGCTTAGAAAATTTTAGATCACTACCAACTATAGTGCCAAGATCCCTTTCCTGTCTCACATCCTCTAACCAGTTTCCTCGCATCTCATAACTAAAGTTTTCAATATTTCTACCAAACTGCGTAACTTTGCATTTTTTAACATTGAATTCCATCTACCATTTACTAGCCCAAGCAATTAATTTATCAAGCTCCTTTTACAGTTTATAAGAATTTTCTATATTTGTAACTGGTGCAACTACTTTTGCATCACCCGCAAATTTAAAAACTTTACTACCTACTTCCTTCTCTAAATCATTTAGATATAAAATAAAGAGTAATGGACCTAAAACTGATCCCTGTGGTACCCCACTTTTCACTTTCTGCGACCCAGACTCATGGCCATTTAGAATTACTCTGTTCTTTGTCTTCTAACCATTTTTCTACCCACTTTATAACTGACCCCAATATCCCATGAGCTTTTGATTTATATAGAAGTCCCCTATGTGGAAACTTGTCAAATGCTTTACTAAAATCCAAATAAATAATATCTACATCATTTCCATTATCTACTTGTTCAGTTAAAAGCTCTAAAAATTCTAAGAGATTAAACAAACAAGACCTTCCTGATCTAAATCCATTTTGTGAACTTGAAATAAGATTACATTTTTCCAAATAATCTTGAATGTTATTCTTTATAATATTTTTCCTATCAATGATGTTAAACTAACAGGCCTATAATTTCGTACTTCCTTTTTACTACCTTTTTTTTTTAAATGGGTACTACATTTGCTTTTTTTTCACCCATCTGGTACCTGTGCATAATTAATAGCAAACAAAATAGTGCCTCCTCCTAGCATAGATATTATCAGGCCCAACAGCTTTGACTTCATTCTATGAATCACTTGCCAAACATCATCCTTCCTTATCTATCTCATCAAGATATCATCCTTCCTTATCTATCTCAAGATATCATCCTTCCTTATCTATCTCATCAAGATATCATCCTTCCTTATCTATCTTATCAAGATATCATCCTTCCTTATCTATCTTATCAAGAATGCCCAAATTTACAGAATCTAAAGAATTAAAATCAAAGTTATTCAAATTTTCTTCAGTAAAAACAGAGCTAAAGTAATTATTAAAAATACCAACAATATCCTGATCATTTTCAAATATCCCATCATGTTTTATTGGGCCAATGCTATCGTGCTTTTTATCATTATTGTTATACTGTATTTATAAAAACTAAAACTAAATAATTTCTTTGAATCTTTATTGCTATTCCTATCTCGATTTATTTCACTTTACCTTCTGCTCTTCCTAATCAAACTATTTACCTCGTTTCTTAACTGCCTATAATTTATTATCCAAGTCTGCAAGATGATTAGTGCTTTTAAATTCCCCGAATCCCCTTTTTTATTTTTAAAATTTTAGCTATTCCCCTATTCTACCACAAAGACTTTCTAATCTTCTTGTTCCTGTTTCGAAAGGAACACACTTACAATCATCTAAAATTTCTTTGAATCTAGACCACATCTCAATAACATTTTTAGTGGCAAATTCATTATCCCACTTTACTGAGCCTAACAACTCCGTAAATTTACTACAGTCACCCTCTGAAAAGCGAGGAACTAGATGGTCATTGTTGATTACACTGGTATGCATATGAAATGTTTTTGTCTGCTGTGAGGGTTTTTTCAACTCATATTATATAATTCGACCATGCTGAATTCGAAAATGACATTGGTTTTCCTCAATCAGGTCAGGTTTTTTCTCTATTGGCCATTTATTATAAGTCCAATTTTATCTCAAAATTTATTGATTTTTTAGCTTAATATTATAAGAACACTCGTGAAAAATGAAAACATTGTGTGAATAAATACTTTTATTCATACAATGAATATGGAAAAAAGTTTATTGAGGAAGGAATGAAGTTTTTTGGCTTTCCGTCTGTGATTTTCTTCGGGCACGTCTCGCTTCAAACACCAGCAATAGTCCGCCAGCATATTGATATCCCAGTTTCCCTGGTACCTCTCTTCCATTATTTTGATATCTTGGTGAAATCGTTCACCCTGTTCCTCACTATAATCCCCGCAATTTTCAGGAAAATAGTCCAAGTGGGACCACAAAAAGTGCATTTTTATGGACATGCGCGACCCATGAGCTTTGAAAGCTTCCATCAAGTTTTCGACAACGGACTTGTATTCTGGACTTCTACGCTTGCCAAGAAAATCAGTGACAACTGATTTGAATGCCTGCCAGGCATTCTTCTCAGTCGGAGTCATTGCGTTTTCGAACTGAGTATCCTTGATCAAAGTGCTACAGAGACTGATGCAACCCTATTCCCAATGTTGAGAAGTACTGCTTTCAAACTTCGTTTAGACGAGTCTATAAATAGCCTCCATTCTGATGCGTTATATGGCAGGCCCAAGGATTCGATTAGCCCCTCAACATTGCAGCAGTACACTAAGGAAGAGGTATTTTCGTGCACTAAAAAACTTGCGGAATTCTTCCTCTCGTTTCCTATACCAGGAGAATGTTGTTCCCGGAGCCAGCAAGTTGTCCTCTCGAAGTCGTGAGCCCAAGATCTCGGCAGCTAATTTGGAAAGTCCTAAATCCCTGGTAAGATCATTAAGTTTGGCCTGGTTGAGAGGCCTCGGCTCATTTGAAGCGGTATTTTGAGGTATATACAGGGTGTCCCGTAAGTCTGGACCCATAGGGATTTATAATATATTTTTTTATTGTTATTATTATTATTTTATTATTATTATTTTTTTATTATTTTTTATTATGATTTTTATTTGTGGGGCCACTTGAAAGCCAAAGTGTACGAGGTCAAACTTCAGAACATTTTCCACCTTAAAGCACGCATTGTGGAGGCGTGTCAAGAAATTTCTGCGACTGTGATTCAGAAAGTGCTGTCGCAGTGGAGATTGCGTCTTCAACTATGTGTGCGACACAACGGCGGACACTTTGAACAGATTATGTAATAAATTTTTGGACTATTTTGTAATTTTATTATTTTTCCCTATGGGTCCAGACTTACGGGACACCCTGTACGACTGGGACTGGTCATTGGCATTGGTCATTGATTCATCATCAGAATCATCGAAGTCCAGGGTTTGAGGTGGGTCGGGTATTGGAATTCCAGGACCATGGGGTACAGGTCTCATAGCAGAAGGAATGTCAGGGTATACAACAATGTGTTTATTCTTCTTAACTCCTGAAAATAGAAACACAGAAACATGGATATAAAACTTGCATATGAAATAGAAGAAGCATTCAGACAGTGGCGGCTCGTGAGGTGAGGCTGCGGTCTGTAAGATATGAAATAGGTCGATGGAGTCTGTATATTTTCTTTCTTTTTCATTCATATTGTCCCTTCGGGGACAATATGAATGAAAAAGAAAGAAAATATACAATCACTGTATATGTAAATGTAACTTGTATAACAATATGTATGTGTAAATGTATTTTCTATAACAATATGTATATGTAAATGTATGATTACCATTATGGTGAATATTATGCTATATAAGGTGAATATTATGTCAAGTTTTATACGAGGATTTCAAAATATTTAAGAAAAATAAATTTATAAGCCCAACTTGGAGGTTTGTCATGCAGAAATAGCAATCTGTCACGTGATCCTTTCCTTCTCTCCAAATCATGGGAATTCCAAAAGGCAAAGATTTCGCTCTGCCTTTGCTCCATCTTCTTAAATTTTCAATGCACGTCTTGCAGCACATATGAGGGGCGAAATTTTTGTCCTGGTCCCCTAGCTTAATTCCAAAGTATGCTCTATACATTGTCTTCACAAATTTAGTGATTTGGGACTGGTTATTTGGCATGGTAACCGTCCCACATATGTAGCAGAATCTATTGGGATCATTTTTACACGCTCTATTCATTATGAAATATTTTATCTATATGCCTGAAAAGTAAAAAAAGATATTATACAAGTGAAACAAGTGATGATAGATGTTACTGTTCCAATTCCGCTTTGACAAAATCACGAAAAATTCTATTTTACTTATGAGGCCATAGCCGGATAACCTGAGCTGATTGAGAAAAACTGATTGCAGATTCGAAATCAGCAGGAAAAACCCTATAAGAATCACTTACAAAACCCTTGACAGCAAAATTGATGCATACCAGTGTAATAGATAATAGCACAAAAAATAACACCCGCCCACGCTTCTAATTAGGTAAGAACTGACGCACCGTATGCGTAACCGCCACTAAGCCACTATACAGGGTGTCCCGTAAGTCTGGACCCATAGGGAAAAATAATAAAATTACAAAATAGTCCAAAAATTTATTACATAATCTGTTCAAAGTGTCCGCCGTTGTGTCGCACACATAGTTGAAGACGCAATCTCCACTGCTACAGCACTTTCTGAATCACAGTCGCAGAAATTTCTTGACACGCCTCCACAATGCGTGCTTTAAGGTGGAAAATGTTCTGAAGTTTGACCTCGTACACTTTGGCTTTCAAGTGGCCCCACAAATAAAACTCCAGCGGAGTAAGATATAATAAAAAAATAATAAAAATAATAATAAAAATAATAAAAAAATATATTATAAATAAATTTTTGGACTATTTTGTAATTTTATTATTTTTCCCTATGGGTCCAGACTTACGGGACACCCTGTAGAATGCTTTGAATGACGACCCCGCCCCACTGCACTTCTCATTGGTCAATTCCCTTTAACGTCATCGACGGCACAATACATACTCCGAATAGTGTTTCAAAACCATTGATGAGCAATTCGAAAATAATTTAATTTTAATCGTTGCCTAAATAAATCTTCGCCCCCCTTCAGTCAAATTTTCGCCCACTTTCGCCCCCGTTGAGAAACCCTGCGTAAGCCAAAGAGAAGTGCAACCACTTTCAGATCACTCCAGATATGTCAGGAGTGCTTATCATAGACAATATGTTTCAAAAGTAACTGCATACTGTTACAGGTTTCATTCATATGAATTTTATGTGCAGACGAAGCCAAAGGATAAATATTACCGTTGTACGATAGTACAGCTTTCAAACTCAACTCTGATGAATCGATAGACTCCATTCCTTAGGATATATCATTAGGATTGCGTTTCTCAGCCATATATATATATATATTAGTGGTGGACCGGATATCCGCATCCGCACTTCTGACTGCGCATGTTAATGCGGATATTACCTCTAATAAATTATGCAATTTACAATTAAATTAGCTTATAAGGCCCAGTCATGCACATTTCATGTAAAGTATTAATTATTAATGAATAAACAAATATATAAACCTCAAAATATAAATAGCTGGTAACACAGAAAATTGAATGAAACTTGTTTCATTGAATTTTCTGTGGCTGAAACTCTTGAGAAAGTTATTATTTTTATCATAATGAAAACATTAATATTAATTTTAATTCTTAACGCATTGCCTGCCATAATAGTACTATCACGAAATTTGAAAAATTACGTCATATATTCATAATTCTATATTATATTGATAGATTAACTAAATATTCGCATCCGCAGATGTTGAAAAACTGACATCCGGTCCACCACTAATATATACATATTTTTTTTTTGTTTCAAAGTATGACCGCTCTTGGCCACCAAAAGAAAAGTGGATAGCAGAGCGAACACAGGACGAAGACTATGGAACAGCTAACGGAAATGAACAATAGACGGGGAGGAGGAGGAGAGGAGGGGGGGGGGGGAATATATCATAGCGGAGTCACAGCCGGTAAAGAAGTCGGGAGCGAAAGAGGAAGGAGAACAACCCGGTTACCAAAAAGTAGGGACCTTCAGATAGAATAGCGCCAAGCCTATCACAAGGCCCGACGCTCTCCAAAAAGGGAAAATACTCTGCGCGCAGCACAGACTAAGGCGGACACTCCACCAGGAGGTGGGCAACTGTAAGTAAAACGTTACAATTGGGACATCGGGGAACCCGATCCCCGGCCATCAAATAGCCATGGGTCAGGTGGGTGTGGCCAATACGGAGGCGGGCCAGAGCCACCTCCTTATGGCGCGACCGATGGAAGGAAGAGGCCCAACATCGCAATTTGGGTTTAATCTTGCAGAGTTTGTTATTTGTAGCGCCATCCCAGCGACTCTGCCACCGGGAGCGCAAAAACCTACGGAAGCCAGGGATATAATCGGAAAAGGGGAGGGATATATATATATATATATATATATATATATATACTCTATATAGTGTAGTGTCCCCAAATTAAGGGAGGCATCAGATCTATTCAACACTGAAGGAAAATAGCTTGGTTGTCAGTAGTACAGACGCGCTTGGGGAGACAGACCTGGATCAATTTGAAAATTTCCCCCCCCTCACCGTCCTTCATGACGGTCCATCCTTTATAAGGTGTCTTTCATGGTCTTTCAAAAAAAAAAATTCATCCTCGCCTTCCTCCTCGGGAAAAAAAAAAAATTCATTATCGCCTTCCTTCACGAGAAAACTCCTCCTGTGGGGTTCTTTCAAAGTCTTTCATAAGACAAACAAAATCAAGCAAAAACAAACACAGACAAAAGCAGACAAAGACAGAGTTTGACACTCAATTTTGAGCTTATACCCTTAAACATTAGAAATGAAAACTTAAAATAAATATCTGAAAAAGGGTTTAATAGGCCTAACGAGAGTATCTACCGACCTCAAAACACACAATGACTCTTATTATAATCCAATACTAAATACCTCTTCAAATGTAATTCCACTTTCATGTGTTAACAAAATGCGAACATCACGAAATTGAAACTCAAATTAAACACGTTTTAAGTCAATAACAATTTCTTTGTTTAATATTTTGTATTATATGACGTTAAATAAAAATATTAAATAAAATTAAAATAAAACATTTTATTTTCAATTTATTTTTCAACTTTTCCTGCTGACGGATCCAAGTTTCATCTCCAGTGATAATGCCCTCCAAAAAGCTTTCACCTTCATTATGATACCGCGCCAAAAGACGAGAGCAGACGTCCATACTGGATCCATCACTATGAACCAGAAAGCAAACGACAGAGCATGCAATGGAAGCATCCAACACCTCCCGTTGCAAGGAAGTTCAAAGCGCAGCTGTCAGCAGGTGAACTTATGCTAACACTGTTTTGGGATACACGAGGCCCTATCCTTGAACATTATCTACAGCGTGGAACTACAGTTACAAGTGCATAGTATTTTGACATGGTTCGGAATGAGTTAAAGCAAGCAATTCGCACAAAACGGAGGAGATTGTCGGAAGGTGTTATTCTGTTACACGACAATGCGCGCCCTCATACCGCTGCACAGACTAGAAAATGCCTTCAAGAACTTAAATTTGAAGTTCTCGACCATCTAGCCTACAGTCCAGACCTGGCACCTTCAGATTTTTGCCTGTTTGAACCACTAAAAGACGCTTTGAGAGGTCAGCGATTACAAGGCGATGATGACCTGAAGGCGGTGCATGACTGGCTACGCACACAGCCAAAAACATTCTTTTGTGATTGCATTAGGAAGCTTGTAAATCGGTGGACTAAGTGTATTGAGAAACAGGGAGACTATGTTGAGAAGTGGTGTTTATAATCTATCAGATGTGAAAATAAAATTGTGAAAATAAAAAGTTTTTGAAAATAATCCAAGGTCATGTTCTTAATCCACAACGACTTGATCTCGCGCTGCAGACTATCGAGTGATGTGGTGTCGATGTTTGAAAGCTTCTGCTTCATGACATTCCAGCAGTTCTCGATGGGATTCAGGTCAGGGCTATTTCCTGGCCACTTCAGCACGTTAATATTATTGTCAGCAAGCCACTTTGACACTTTTTTCGTCTTATGACAAGGCGCACTGTCGTGCATGAAAACACTGGCGCCGTGTATTTCGTAAAAATTAAGCAGATGGTCCTCTAAAACAGTAATATACCTGTCTGCATTCATGGTAGTGTTTTTGGGCAAGAAATACAGACCACCGCGCCCATGAGAACCACTGAAACAACCCCAAACCATCACTGATGTCGGGTGCTTGACGGTGCAGATGGTGTACAAAGGGTGGTATCGGCTAACATTGGGGGGTCGTCTCACCTTACCAGCACGACTTGGAATACACTGAACGGTGCTTTCATCCGACCACATGACCTTCCTCCAATGTTCAGGGGTCCAATCCTTATACGTCTTAGCAAAAGTAAGCCGTTGCTCCCGCATGCGTTTGGTCAGGAGTGGCTTCCGTGCGGCGCTTCTGCTGGGAAGTTGAAGATCCTTCTGGAGTCGATGACGTATGCAGCGTAAGGACACGTTCTGTAGCAATTTTGGGTGACTTCCTTTAAGCTGGGAGGCGGTCATTTGTGGGTTCTTGATAACTTCTCGCCGCAGAAGGTTATCTGTGGACTTTGTCGTCTTCCTAGGGCAACCACGGTAAGGTTTGTAGGCAGGAACAACGTTTGGTGGTAGGCCCACAGCCACAGCAAGCAAGCACATAATGGTGGATTTCCCCCGGCCGCTACGACGACAAATTTCCTTGACGGGGACTCTCTCTTGCCTCCAAGCAATAATACGTGCTTTCTCCTCTTTAGAAAGATTGGTAGCACCCATATTCACTGTATGAATAAAAAATTATAACGTCACAAAGCACAAGCCCCGTAATCCTGTGCACTTAGGTTGGAGCGGTAAAGGCAGTAACACTCCCCACATCTGCTACATGCACACTGAGAGCCGTTGATTTATCCCATACTCACGCTCTGCTTCCTGGCAAGTTGCCAGACACCACAAGATTATTTCGTCACTCGTATAGAGCCACTCTGGCAAATTAAACTGGGGCAGCTTGACAATGGAGTTTATATGGAAAGGTCCCAGTTCTATTTGCCGTGACTATACCGCGCAGCCTCGTAGCAACTCCGTGTATTGGTCTGTCTTTGCATACAGACAATGTTGGAGGACCTTGCCTGTAGGCCTGGTGAATGAGCGAATTTTTCTCTTGCACTCTCTGCCACGCATATCCAGGTACACCGGGTTCATCTGTTACCGTACTAGGCCAAGCATCTAGTCTTCTTTTGAGGACTAACTTTCTGCCTGCTGTGGCTTTCCTGAGATTATTTGGAAGCTGGTTAAAGTCTTGGATTCTTGACAACCAAGCTATTTTCCTTCAGTGCTGAATAGATCTGATGCCTCTCCCTTAGTTTGGGGATACTACATTTATATATATATATATATATATATATATAATCAGAAAAATATTAAATGATAAACTGCAAAGTATCGATGTCGTCATACAGGAACTACTCGAGAAGCATACACAAAAAGACGACGACGCTATAGAAACGATAAAGGCTAACTCAAAGTACTTCTATAATTTCGCAAAAAGAAAGTCGAAAAACCATGCGACTATCGGACCTTTAAAAAATGAGAACAGTGCTTTATCTGATGATCTAACAGAAGTATCTGAAATGTTAAGAGCTCAGTACGAATCATCTTTCAGTATCCCAAAAACTGACAAATTGATATGCGATAGAAACGCGTTCTTTGAAGAAGAACCACAAGGGGAAAGTATAACGGATTTCGACTTTACGACGGATGATTACACAGGCCATAGGGAAACTAAAAACACACTCAGCGACAGGACCGGATAAATGGAATGCCACACTGATCACAAACTGCAAGAATGCAATCGCTGAGCACCTATACTCGATATGGAGACGATCACTAAACACGGGAGAAATACCGGGCATCCTGAAGAGCGCAAACATAGTCCCAATATATAAAGGAGGAGATCGATCCGAGGCCAAAAACTATAGGCCAGCGTCGCTTACATCCCATCTCACTAAAATATTTGAAAGAATAGTTAGACAGAAAATCTACGACTTTTTGGAAACTCAGAAAAAATTCAATGATAACCAACACGGGTTTCGGTCAGGCAGATCATGCCTATCACAACTAATGGAACACTACAACATTATTGATGCACCTGAAAGTAATGAAAACTATGATGTACTATACACAGACTTTGCTAAAGCGTTCGACAAGTGTGACCACGGAATCATAATACATAAACTGAAATATATGGGAATAACAGGAAAAGTAGGGAAATAGATATATAATTTCCTTAGTGAGCGGCGGAAAGTCGTTACAGTACAAGGAGTATCTTCATCAGAATCAGAGGTCCTCAGCTCAGTACCACAAGGAACAGTATTAGCTCCACTACTCTTCATAATCATGCTAACTGACATAGATGAGGACGTTACCAGAGACAGCACAGTAACATCTTTTGCGGGTGACACAAAGATCAGGAGAAAAATAAGAAACCCAGAAGACATAGGATCTCTACAAACCGACATAAACAGAATCTACAAGTGGACGGAAGACAACAATATGAAGTTTAACACCGAGAAATTTCAGCTATTACAGTACGGAAAAAGAGAGGACCTAAAATCTATGGAATATTATACCCCAAATGGACAGGAAATTCAGAGAAATTCCAGAGCAAAAGATTTAGGGGTTGTAATGACAGATGATGCGAAATTTGAAACACAAAATAAGATAGCAGTAAACAGAGCAAAGAGAATAACGGGACAGATATTGAGAACCTTTAAACAAAGGGATAGGAATGTAATGATTCCTCTACTGAAAACCCTGATCATACCCAAATTGGAATACTGCTCGGTCCTAACATCCCCATATAAAAAAGAAGACATTAGACAGGTGGAAGGGATCCAGAGAAGCTTCACAGCCAAGATCAATGGGTGCAAAGAACTAAATTACTGGGAAAGGTTACGCGAACTAGACCTATATTCACTGGAAAGGAGAAGAGAGAGATACACCATTATTTATACTTGGAAAATAATGGAGAAACTAGTCCCTAATCTTACTCTGAACCGTATAACTCCCCAAACAACGGCGGAAGGTAGAAACGGTAGACTGTGTCGTACTCCCAAATTGAAGGCGAGACAGGGAACATCCTTAACCCTGAAAGAAAATAGTTTTGTAGTGAGAGGACCAAAACAGTTTAATCAGTTGCCCAAAGACTTAAGAAACACGAAGGGAGTTGCAGTGGAAATCTTCAAAAGAAGACTAGACGCCTGGCTCAGAACAATCCCCGATGAGCCGGGCGTACCTGGCTATGTGAGGTGGAGAGCACAAAAATCCAACTCACTACTTCACCAGGCCAACTCGAGAGGAGGGGCGACAAGCTTGACCTTCGCGAAATGAGAAATCATCGCGCGAAACCTTTGTAAGGTTGTAAGGTAAGGTAAGGTAAGGTGTGTGTGTGTGTGTGTATATATATATATATATATATATATATATATATATATATATATAGCTGAGAAACACAATCCTAAGGAATGGAGTCTTTTTATCGATTCATCAGAGTTGAGTTTGAAAGCTGTACTATCGTACAACGGTAATATTTATCCTTTGGCTTCGTCTGCACATAAAATTCATATGAATGAAACCTGTAACAGTATGCAGTTACTTTTGAAACATATTGTCTATGATAAGCACTCCTGACATATCTGGAGTGATCTGAAAGTGGTTGCACTTCTCTTTGGCTTAGAGTTTAAATACAAAAAGTTCTCGTTTCTTCTACAAGTAGGGTCAGCAGAGTTAAAGAGAATCATTATGCACAGAATGAGTGTCCACTTCGACAAAATTTGGATCCAAAGTTGATATTGAAATCGTGCATATATATATATATATATATATATATATATATATATATATATATATATATATATATATATAATATATATATATAAAGCTGAATATGGCGCACAATCTTTCAAAACACTTGCGTACAATATTACGTATTATACGTAAGCTTCTAAATAAGATTTTTAAAATTTAGCGTTAAAATACGTTATTCCGCTTTCTTTGTAGCAATATATAACGTAGAAGATGCATACCGAATTAAGGGTGACGGTATGAATTCAAATTTGACGGTAAAGTATGGTCCAATATTATTATTATTATTAATGAACATTCTTGTATTAATTGCTGCGTCTAGCTTGCTTCGCCCCTTTTAATTTTGAATAAGATTATTTATTAAAAATTACTTTTCCTTATGCGTTATTACCGCGAATTGCCGTTCGTATATATGTATTACTGCATAAAGGGAGCTTCTTTAGTTTCACTTGTACAGAACCAGAAGCTCCTTAGTCATATTCGCTTTAACATGAAGTCTTCGAGATTTTCTTATATCTGAGTCTTCAGTCAAGGAGATGGTTTGATCCCAATACTTAAATTCTTGTACTTTATCATTGTATATTATGTTATTATAAATAACATGAAGTCTTCGAGATTTTCTTATATCCGAGTCTTCAGTCAAGGAGATGGTTTGATCCCAATACTTAAATTCTTGTACTTTATCATTGTATATTATGTTATTATAAATAACATGAAGTCTTCGAGATTTTCTTATATCCGAGTCTTCAGTCAAGGAGATGGTTTGATCCCAATACTTAAATTCTTGTACTTCATCATTGTATATTATGTTATTATAAATTTAATATGTACTTAGGAACTTCCCTGCCTTCGAGTTTTGTGAATAAAATATTGTGATTCATTCTATCATATGCCTTACTTATATCTAGAAAACAGCTATAAAAAGTTGAATTACTGTCAGTGTATTTAAATATAATTTCCTTAAGTATATAGATACACAGAACAGTTGAGTTCATAAGTAATCATTTAATCGGTGTAGTAACAAGTTTCTCTAGTAGTTTCGAGAAGCAAGAGGTGCTAGCAATAGCCCTGTAATTATTGTTGGATAAAATACCCTCATACTTATTTTATATATATATATATATATATATATATAATATATATATATATATATATATATATAATATATATATACAGTATATATAATATATATATATATATATAATTACACAGTCGAGAGAGGGGGTGGCTATATTATCTCGCTTATTTACGTGTGTTGATTCACGAAATGTATAACTTAAATATCAGTACATATATATAAATATTACATACAAATATCAGGTCATTAAAATTTTTAAATTACGTTAAATTTTTTAAACTCACGCAAATTTATAATGAAATTTGATGTGCAGTAAAGTTAATTGTTCACAAACCAGAAGATGTCATGTGAATGTGATGGTATATAGCGATGTAAATAACGAAAACCTATATATTTAAAAGTAAATAAACAATTAAGCATGTGTTATGAATGTATAAAAAGATCTTGTATGAGGTTTAGATCGGATGAAAATGTCAATTTCCCTTAAAAAGAGAGAAATTAATTTACTTAAATTAAAATAATAAACCTTCATTTTATTTTCCATAATACAGATATTAAAAAAAGAAAGTTTTTGATTTAAAATATGTTTAACCTGATTTTGTTTCTTGTGATGTTTGCAATTTGTTAACATATGAAAATGGAATTACATTTGAGTAGGTAATGTGGTAGACACTCCCGTTATGTGTATTAAACCCTTTTTCAGATATTTATTTTAAGTTTTCATTTCTAATGTTTAGGGGTATAAGTTCAAAATTGAGTGTCAAACTCTGTCTTTGTCTGTGTGTGTGTTTGTTTGTTTGATTTTGTTTGTCTCACGAAAAACGTGAATGAATCCCGCAGGACAAGAGGATTTTTTTTTCTCGTGAAGGAAGGCGAGGATGAATCTTTTTTTCCCCCCCATAAAAGACACCTTATAAAGGATGGTGGGGGACCGTCATGAAGGATGGTGAAGGATCCTCATGAAGCAATGTGAGGGGGTAAATTTTAAAATTGATCCAATTTCTTCTGGCCAAATGCCATCATACTAACTTCCTTTTCATGGTTCTCTCTTAGTCTACAGAACAAACACATTCAAAGTTGTAATGTCGCTGAAATTACCTTCAGGAAAGTCAACACACCAATGTTGAATCTTAAATCTAAATCATTCGGCTTTCAGTTTACCTGGCCCTGTCATGTTTTGTCTATTTTTAATACAGTTTACAATACTTAAAAAGAAATGCAAAAGAACTTATCAATTTTTGATGGGGTGATTGTTTTCTCAAGCTGTCTGGCCTAAGTGCCTTGGAAGTTGATTAACACCAGCTCGAACACAAGTGTCAAAGCAAAAGCAAAATAGCCTTACGGAACCACGTTGTACTTTAACTGTTTTAACGTTGTCTGGCTTATCCGCTTCGAAGGGATTAACACCTGTGAAATATTTCTCAAACCCAGCAAAGATTATCGTGTAAAAAAATTAGTCGTTCAGCAGCATCAGGAGCTAAACGATTACGTACGTCGGTAACCACATTTTTCAGAGAACTGAACAGCCGTTCACTTCGCACGCTTGTGGGTGGCGTGGTGAGATATTTGCGAAGTACTAATAGTTTCGTGGATCTTTCGTCATTATAGTGCCACCAATCAAGAGGGTTCGTGTTGCAAATGACTTGTGGCTCCTTTGAATAGATCTCTCTCCTTATGACAACTTTGCTGACTACTTTTAATATGTGGAGGCACAGCTGATTGTAAAGATATAGCAACGTCATCGAAGTAGCTCCATAAGTCAACTTTTGGCTTCTTTTCGAAGGTTCTTGATCTTCTCGTGAAACAAAAGCAGTTGCTGAATTCATCGCCATGAGTTATATTACGTGTAGGACTAGCGTTAGGTAATGCAGACAGTGATTATTTCATTTTTACAAACTCAGGCACTGTAATGCAAGCAAATTTGAAACGAGGATCTAAAACATAAGCAATCATGCAAGTACCGTCTGTCTTCCACTGCTTGAAGCGATTCTGTAAATTTTCTATTAAATCGTTTTTCATAGTATGCAATTCAATGCATGCATCATCAATTATGTTACGCAAAAATACCACGAGACCTGTTACACCGGTAGACGTCATGGAAAGACAAAAAAGAATCGGACGAAAAGTCATTTGTTAGTTTTTCACATGGGTTAGAAGCTTTACAACACGCTGAAAAAGAGTCCACTGATGGTTATTGAAGGTTGGTATGCCATAGTCCGAGGCGTATGCAACAACTGCAGTTTTTTGTTGAAGTTGTTGTAGCATATAAAATGTAGAGTTCCATCCGATGATAACGTCCCTTTCAAGTTTGTTTTCGGGCAAATTGTTGCTTCTGGATTTCCTTAAGTCTGTCACAGGCAAGATATAATTGATTAAAATCCGAACAGATTCGGCGCGCAGTTGTACATATATCTGAAACAGACTTCTCGCTAAGAAGGGCTTCGTTAACTGCAAGTACTAAAGTATGATTCGCACAAGCAATACAAGTCATTTTGAGAACGCGAACAACTTTAGTAATATTACACAACTGCATGCACAAGATCGCTCTCCACTGACCACTTTTGTAATATAGAAGTCAACGCAGTTGCAATGTTTTCACGAGTATAGGAGCCTGGCAGATTTTTGGTGACTAGCACATACTGCTTTTGCTCACATTTACTATGAATTCTATGTGC
This sequence comes from Bathynomus jamesi, assembly GCA_023014485.1. NCBI lineage: Eukaryota > Metazoa > Arthropoda > Malacostraca > Isopoda > Cirolanidae > Bathynomus > Bathynomus jamesi. The sequence goes on from JAJOZX010000722.1 coordinate 254,415, forward strand.
TGTTAAACTGATAAAGGCTTCAATTTTTTACATTGATGCCTAATAGCCTAAATAAAATTAATACACGGTATTCGGCCTAATTTCCTGTTATTTCTCCTGCTAGGGGACTTAAAAAAACTAATACACAATCCCATCTCTTGTCAAGTTGTCAGGTTAAAAATTTCCATCCATCCATCCATCTATCATCTAAACCCCATTTCCCCAGTGAGGGTGGGGAGAGAGACGCGGGAGGAGAGGGAAGATATGTGGCTAAAAATTTTGAGTCAAATATCTTTACTTTATAAAACATGTTATAATGACCATGTTAGGATTTATAAATAAGGTTATATAGCTATTTGCATGTACACTGTGACTGTACATAAAGTTAATTATTACTGTATTATTATGCATCTTCTCAAATAACAAAGCCTTACAACTCGCATAAAAATGCATAATTCCACGTCTTGTCAGGCAAACAATTTTAAACCTGACAGCCTCTCCGAAACATGTTATGATGTAAATCTTATGATTTATTTATGATGTTATAAAGTCATTTCGATATTTACTATACGTAAAGTTAATTAGTATTTTAATTAATTTATTACTTTGTATCCACCGAATAACCAAGTTTTTAATGTTCGAAGTCAGGCAGATATGTTTCTGCCTGACGAATTGCTGCTCTGCCAAATGTCCAAAATGCTGCGCTGAATTGCCAAATCTTTTTTTTTTAAACTTAATCTTGTTTTCAATAATATGCATATTTTAAACTTTATAAGGTGGGTTGGGTGGAAAATAATTGTCCAAGTTACTTAACATTTAAAAATTAATTTACTTCAAGGAAAAATTTGGTAAAAGAACTAATTAATAGATTGGAGTTCATATATAAATAAATAAGGTAATGCGATGTTTTATTTCCTAAATTTCTAATTATCATACATATCACAGTGAAACAAGTATGAAATTATACAGTATATATATATATATATATAAAAGGCCTTCCGAAGCAAAAGTAGCACAAGCGCCATTTTTTTTAATCGTCAGAAAACGCGTTGAAAGTTATGCGACCTTCGAACAGATATTTTTTATTATTTTTCGCGGGACTTTCGACCATACGAACATTGGCGTTTCTGCAAGTCATCCATTACCATATGGTAGTATACAGTCTGAAGAACCTCAGTGGGTATAACTCATTTTTTTCCCCGGATGGCGCTTGTGCTACTTTTGCTTCGGAAGGCCTTTTATATATATATATATATATATATATATATATATATATATATATATATATATATATATATATATATATATATGGTGGTCCAAAAGTCCCTATTTTGCTGAAATAATAGTATTTTAGGATAAAAATGTAGTAACAATTAGATGTATATTTATTTATCAAATTTGTCTCAAATCTGTCCACTGCATTACGGAACACATTCTCAAGCATCTCTGGGATTATTTTAGCGACTGTCACGAAAATGAAGGTTCGCAGATCCTTCATGTCTGTAACTCGTTTTGTTAAAGGTCAGACTTTATAAAGCCCCACGCAAAGTCTAATGATGTTAAATCCGGAGATCGTGCTGTCCAGGGCCTGTTTCCACCATGTCCAATCCAGCGATTTGGTAAGAGCTCATCAAGGTACGCCCGAACGAGGTTTGCATAGTGACATGGAGCTCCATCTTATTGAAAGACAAATGTCGAGAATACCCTCTGAATGAAGCTGAGGTTCAAGAAACTGCTGAACCATACCAAGATAAATTAGCCCTGTTACCGTAGCTTCTGCAAAGAAAAAAGATCCGTAGATCTTTGATCTCGTCATACCCAACCAGACATTAACTTTGGAAGAATCTCTCTCCCATTCGTAGAACTTGGTTGATTTTTCACTGTCCCAGATACAGCAATTATGTTGATTAACCTTTCAGCATGTGTGGAATGTCGCCTCATCGCTGAAGAGGTGGTGGTTTAATAAGTTTTCGGTATGAATTTTTTCAATCAATTCTGTGCACATGGCGGCTCGTCTTGGATAATCCTCTTCGTGTAACTCATGTAGCACTTGAATATGGTAACTTTTCTTTTTTAATGTTGATCTTTAAAATCCTTAGAACAGTCGTTTTTGGTATGCTCAGTCTACGTGATGCTGTGCGAGTTGACATTCTAGGATTTATTTCAAAGGCATCTCTTACCAATTCGACATTTTCTTGAGAGGTACCTGGACGTCCAGATCATGCCTCATCATGAACAGATCCTGTTCTTTTAAATTTATTGACCAGCTCGCGAATTGCTTTGTCTGTAGGTCCTGGTTTGTGAAATTTCCTCTCAAATTTCTGTAATTTCTTTGCACTTCTTCCCTTGGATACGAAGTGTTACTACCATCACACGCTCTTGTCATCCATCATCATCTATGACCTGTACAAAATGAAATAGAAATATTATTTCGGCAAAATAGATAGGGACTTTTGGACCACCCTGTATAGTCTGTGTGTGTGTGTTCCTAAATGACCAAATTCCTCCTACATTTTCGTCGGTGGTCATGATAGTTACATTAGCCCCAACAGGTGATTTCTTTTATTTATTCAAATTTTTAATCACTTACGTTTGCATTAAGGTATGGGGGAGGTCCCATTCAAAAGTTTAGAGAATGCGCTTCTTTATCATGTGTAATTATTATTTTTTCGAACTTCACTTGTGTTAGGATTTAATTAAAAAGTTCAAAATCAAATTAACGCTTCACGCTACCTCAGGTTATCACACACCCAGGTTTTGTTTTAGGTTAGGTTAGGTTAGGTTAGGTTGACTTAACCTAATCTAAATTAAACCCAAAAAACTTCTATAACAAAGGAGCAGTTATTTTCCGTCTAGGAGAAAAGTGATACAAAAGATAATCATTGAATAGGAACAATATTATACATGTACCAAGAAGCCCAGTAAAGCCTAAAGTTTAAGGGCCAAATTAAATAAAATAAATAGTCCAGCTTCACAATTTTTTGTCATTGCAAATTGTAAAACCAATGTATTTATTTTATTATTAATGAAGGCTCTTCAATTCAAAAGTTGGTCAAACGTTTACCATTAATGTTTAGGTATTTGAAGTCCCCGACTACAGATAACTGTTTGTATGGGACTATACTGTTTAAGAAACTTTACATTTGATTGTCTGACTCGGTTCCCTGCCAGGGTATATGCAATCTCGAAATTAAACAAAATTATGCCCATTAATTTTTACGTCATTATTATAACTATTTGGTCGGTACCAATTTAGCGTGTTTTGAACGGGTCTAAGATTCCTTACATCACAGAATACCACCATCTATTCTTCCTATTCTGCCCTTATTAGAACGTTTATAACTTTTAATGCGATATTTGCCGATGAAATCTCTATTTATACATTTAATGCACGACTCAGATACTGCTGTAATGTCAGATTTTGACGTAAGCTAGTAGATTTAATTTGTTGAATTTACGCATACTACGCGTGTTGTAATATACTATTTTTTAATTACTCCCTAAGTTAACCTGTATCCCCCGTTCGCGTTGCTTTCCTGTATCTTTGAAACCTCACTCCGAGCGCGGAATTGTTTTCATCTTTATGAAGTTTAATATACAATACACTCAAGGTTTTAGCGAGTAATGTACCGAGTCGCGCGCTTCCAATTCAATTTAAGAGTATTGCATTTTAAATGAACGTATAAGGGTTATCGAAATCTGATCGAAAGTTTACCAATCAACCCCTTCGTTAGGATATTTTGAAAGCAGCTCCTCGGTCCTGCTTACAAAGCGGTACTAGTCATTTAGTTTGTTTTTAATTTTTAATTTATTGATTTCCTGACCAATTTTGGATACATCGCAGTCACGTCACAAAACCATTTCGAGTAAGATCAGCGAGGTTAACCGTCCTAGCTCCGTTCAAATGACGAAGCGACCTTTGGTAAAGCCGTGTGTCCTTCATCGCGTGACCTTTGCCGATACGGAAGAGGTTAAACAACTCTAAACATAGTTATTAGGCTCATGAATCCTCACTTGTGGACCTAGTACATTTTTCTTCTTTTCCCTTCATTTCTGGCTTTAAAATTCAACATCGGTGTGTCGAACATTTGATCAACTGAGCAAAATACTAATTTCATTACTTAATATATCTAAGTAATCATATCTGGTGATTTTTTAACCCTTTCACCGACAAACCCGCATATATTCGTTGCCATAAATTAATTTCTTTTTTCTTTTTATTAACTCGGTGGAGTAGTGGTTAGCGTCGCTGACTACAAATCCATTGGCCCCGGGATCGAGACCCGGTGACGGCAGGCGGCGTACAGCAAAACCTAGCTGTTTATCCTTCCACACAAAGAAATTGGTTGGTAGATAAATGGGTACCCTAGGTAGCCTAGTGGTTAAGACGCTGGGCTGCTGGTGGAGTGTGGTTCGGATTTCACGTTAAATTGTAGGTAGGTCTAAGGTGGAGTGAGAAGGTTGATTTTCGTCAGAATGAACAATTCGGGCGGAAGTTAAACCAAGGTAACCAAGATTAAAAGCATGAAATTTTGACTGTACTTTCTCTACACATGGAGAATTAGTCCCCCAGTGCAAAACATGCTCGATGTGATGTCCTTTCAGCTCACGATACTTGCACGATATTTTTGAGGGAAGAGTCCTGTCCAACAGATTTCCTGCGGTTTATGAAAAGGAATATCATGGCCATCATTACCATATTTAAACCCCTGTGACTTTTATCTGTAGGGTTATTTAAAAGATACTTAATGTTTAAACAAATCCACAAAATAAAAGAATTGAAAGCATTAATTCAAGAAACTTTTCAGATTTCAGCAGATACTCTGCGCAGAGAGTAGGGATGCTACGGATGTAAAAAAAATTTACGTTCGCGGATGCGGTTGCGAATATTCCGCGGATGTAACATCCCTGATCCAGAGTACTGCAAAATTTTGTTGTTCGTGTGCAGAGTTAATGAGCTGAGAGGACATCACATACAGCATGTTTTGCGCTAGAGGACTAATTCCCCATGTGTAGAGAAGGTACAGTAAAAAACTCACGCTTTTATTTCGATTAATAAAAAAATACAAACCTTTCAAAGGGTTACATGTTTAAAAATCACCTGACAGTTAAAGCTTTTTTTTTTTTAGGCTTCAAGGACATCCTTAAATAATATACAATTATCATGATTGAGCTTAACAACCTTGATTTTTATCATCTTACATTAACTTTAGATTATCACTTTACCAAATTAAGCACATCTCATTGAGATTCAAAAGTGTTAGAATGAATAGAGTTAAGGCACAAATACTATACAGTAATCAGACCTTTGCATAACACTCGCTCACTCACTCTCATCTCCACATAAGCGACGTATAGACTTTTTTAAATCAATGTACCTAAAAAGTAATTAACCAAACCAAATTTAACCTAACCTTAGTGCCATCGAACCGAGAAGGGGTTAATGAATGTTTCGGACACGAGGGCTCGAACGTGGTTTTCATATCCCCGACGAAATAAATTTGGAGGGGCCATAGGCCTACTGCATTGCACTTGTCCGTTCCTCACACTTTCGTGCCCGGGATATAATTTTTGAACCTCAACATAAATTGGTGAAACTTCTCACACACACACACAAATCATGACAAGTGGTGTTTATGAGTAAAAGGCAGGTTCTTGCATCAAAGATCGAGGTCACAAATAGAGGTCAAAGCTCAAATAGATGTCAACATAATTGAACTTCACACACATATGGATCATGAATAGACGATTTCATGAGCAAGACTCGGGTTCTTGCAGGAAAGTCAGGGTCGCAAGTAGAGGAGAGACATTGATGTCGTTCCGACATACTTATCTGTTAAGTCATTAACTAGTGAGTTACTCGCTAATCTAACCTAACCTTGCGTAACCTAACTTAACATGGACCAACATATCCATTTTTCGAAGGAAACTTTTTGTTAACTCGTGATAGCTTTTTATTATGCAGTTACCACAAAAAAATTACCCCACTACACCTGCGAGTTATTGCACATTCGACCGCACTCGTGGTCACACACACACTTATTGTTTACTCGACTTTTTTTATCGAAAATTGTCTCGTGCATTCGTGAAAAGATGCCAAGGCTGAAATGTGTGTGCGCGTGTGTGCGTGTGTGTGTGTGTCGGGATGGCTGTTTCTCTCCAATATATGTATATATGACGTTACACCATTCCCGTTGTTAGGTAACTCAGTATGTTGCTTCGTTGCACCGACAATGAAGTGTATACTGCTTACATCCATGGTTCTTCTTGATATTAGCAAAGGTATATATATAATTTTGGTTTACACTTAACTCTTTTTTGCGATTTATATTAACTGAAAAGAACACAGAATTTATGAGTCTCCGTTCTCATTAAGATTATAAATTTTGGCAACTTTGGAGAGCGTCGTTAAGTTTATCAAAAAAAGATGTCAGACAATTTACTGTGGCATCAAGGCAAGTTATACAATATTCAAAATTTAAAGGATTAATACTTTAATTTATACAAACAGAATAATATCTTTAAATTTTAACAAAAATCTATTTCCTGTAGAAAAACTTTTCCATATAATATATATATATATATATATATTAGGGGGGGGGGGGGGGGGGGGGTCGAAACATATCAAAAATCGAGTTTCTCCAATTCCACAGTATGCACGTAGTTGGAAATGATGATCTCAACATCTTGTAAAAAATATGAGTATATGCGACCACCCTTACCCCTTCCATAGCATCCCCCCCATTTTACTCTCTCCACAGATATAAACCCCAAATGTGACAATCATGCATTATATTAAGTCTTATTAAGTAGATTAGATTAATTTGGATAGATTATTTAGGTAGAGTTTTAGATAGATTGAATAGATTACATAATACACAGATTAATTTAGATAGATTAGATGAATTATATAAATTAGTCACGTTTTTTTGTTTAGTTTCAGACTGTTATTTTCAAGTTGTTTATGATTGAATGAGTTATGATTTAATTCCGAATGAGTTATATTAAATTCAGATTGAATGATTCAATTGCTAGAATTTAACAATTAGTTTCTTGTTATTAATGCTACTAGGCCTAAATAAGTGAAATCATGGCGACAAGAAGCAAAACGCACAGTTCAACATTTGGTGACCCTGCAGAATTTCCACCTTCAATGACTCCTTCAAAGGCTGACGTATTTAGGCATTATTTATTGGTAAGAAAACGAGAAGAACTGATTTCGAAAGGTTCTAGAACAGCAAAAGAATGTTACAGAATTGTCACTAACGATGTGGAAGCCATTTGGGAGAAGTTTTCCTTTCCACACATAGGATTTGAAGGAATAGCTACAAAAGTTGAACGATTGATGGAATCTGCAGCAAAGCTAAATAAAGTACCATTAAAACAAAGAAACAACAGTTTTCAGCATAAAGTGGAGACATTTGATGAAATGTTTGATATTTGCACTTGTACTTGTACTTGTTACGATAAAAAAATCAGTCGAACGGATTGCAGATGTGATATTAGAGTTCCAATGATTGAGTGGGAGTCTTTTGTTGGGCAGAAACAAAGAAAAAACCAACTAGGACCAATCGACAGAGTAACGACTTCCGCAAGAAAAAGGACTCACGAGAGAGTTAAAGGATTAGAAAGAAGAGCCAAGATAAGCCTAGATATGACTATCGCCTCAACCAGCAAACTGGACCCTTTACATATTATGGAAGATGAGAGCATGGAAATTGATGATGACAGCGACGATATTGACTTTGTTCCGGATTTTGAGCTGAGAGAAAACCATCAGAACAAAGTTATTTATGATAACTTAACAATAACAGCAGATAGATACCGTGAAAGTTACAGAGCTACTGCAGCTATAGTAAATGCAGCTTTGAAGGATATGGGAATATTAGACGAAACCAATATGTTGGATAGGAAAAAGGTGGAAAGAGAGAGAATACGTGTGGGTAAAAAGAACATAATCAAAGTGAAATCAGAGAACACACAGATTGAAGGCATCGGATTTGATGGTAGAAAAGATCAAACTAAGACAAAGAAGGGAATGGAGTACGAAGAACATTATATAATAGTCAAAGAACCTGGTGATGTTTACATGGATCATATAGCTCCAGATAACGGAACTGCTTGTTGTATTGCAGATGAAATAATAACTTTTATAGTTGATTCAAATAGCAAAGAAACCCTCAAAGCTTTGCTACGCGATGGCACCCCAGTGAACACTGGCAGGATTGGCGGAGTGCTAAAATTGATTGAATTATATCTGGACAGGCCGGTACAATGGCTGATTTGCCTTTTGCATGCAAACGAACTGCCCTTCAGGCACGTATTTGAAGCAATTGATGGAAAAACTTCGGGACCAAACACCTTCAAAGGTTCTCTTGGAAAAACTCCGAGAGGATTTGACCAAACTGGATATAGTTCATTATACCCCTGTAGAGGGCAACATTAAAGAAGTTTCGGCCGATATTGTTAAAAGTTTCAGCAGTGACCAAAAATATATGTATGAAATGTGCATTAGTATACAATCTGGACGCATCTCACAAGCGTTAGCCACCAGATCCCCAGGTGCCCTCCATCATGCAAGATGGCTAACCCGAGCAAACAGGATCCTGCGCTTATGTCTCTACACGGAATCCAGACAAAAACATCCAAGACCTAGTAAAAATTATAATGCTGGTTTACGCTCCAGGCTGGTTTTGGATAAAGTCTCACCCAAAGGCAAATGAGGGAGCATCTAATTTTTGGTATATCATGCACTTGCTTAAAGGCTTAGATAAAAAGCATCGGATGATTATGGAGCGTATCCTCAGAAATAACGCCTATTTTTCCCACCCAGAGAATATCTTACTCTCAATGATAACAGACACAAGAGAGGTCAGAGAGTTGGCTCTTCAGCACATCATTCGAGCAAGAACTAGGAGCACCAATGCGAGAAATTTTGAGTTGCCAAAAACACAACTTTGAAGCAGATGATTATCCTAATATGATCGACTGGGACAACGAAACCATCACCACTCCACCTATTTTACAGAATTTGACAAATAATGATGATCTTAAAGTTCGAAATGAACCACTTCAGCTTATTCCTTTTCCCTGTCACAGCCAGGAAGTAGAACATGCTGTAAATGTGGTAACAGAAGCATCACAAGATAGAATTAGTTACGAAAACAGACCTAAATTTATTTTGAATGTACTGGAGTCGAGAAAAAAGCTACCTGTGTTCCAATGGAAAGGCCAGTGGTTTCAGTAATTTACGATTTTAAATTTCTTAAGGTGAATATTTTGGTTTTGATATGCTTCAATTGATTCTTTAAGTAATATACGGAGAAAGATTTCTTATTTTATATATATATATGTATATATCTTACTTTAACTTTACTTTAATCTTTGTCATTTTCAAAGATTGCAGAGGGATCGGATCAGGAAGAGTAGATGACAGATGGGCTGCTTGGAAGATTGGTCCACTTAAACATGCAAGATGGTTAACTCTTGCCATACGACTTCTTTGTTTGTACACAAGAGACAACAGACCAAACCTGAATTTGAAAAAGTTGGTCCATTACATTGTTCGAGTTTATGCTCCTGCATGGTTTGAGATAAAGGCATCCTCTAAGCTGCATGATTCTCCTCAAATCCTCTTCTCTGCTATCAGCCGACTGAGGCTGATTCCATTTGATGATGTGAAACGCATTGTAAAGCAGAACATCCAGGGTAATGTTTTCTGCCTCCGACCTGAGAACATCCTCTATGCCATGGTGAAAGATGAAGAAGACAGAATCAGGAATCTTGGGCTTCAGACTATACTCATTCTCAGACACAGGTAAATTTTGCGCTTCTTGTAATTTTTTTTTTTTTTTTTTTTTTTTTTTTGCCAAAGCTGAGTTATTCTCCAAAAAATATGGAAAAAATATTATAACTGTCACTTTAAGTGGGTAATTTGTTTGTATTATTGAAATGGCAATATTTGAGTACTATTTTTCATTTATATTTTTATTTTTATTTATATTTTCATTTTCATTTATAGAATGGAGAGCAACCAGGAAGCAGGGAAGAAAATTCCCCAGGTGAATTGGAATGCAAATCACTTGCATGAGCTCATCGACCTCACTGACCCTGATGTCATGGAACCATCTACCACACAGCACCTAACTGATGAAGAAATCCAGTCATTCATGGACACTAACACTAAGCCAGACATTCCAGACTTGCCTTCTCACTCTCAGTGTGTTGAGAGGTGTGTGAAATTAGTGACAGAGGCTTCCCATACCGTGTACGGGTTCGAAACTCGTCACAGATGTATCCTTACTAAAGTACTGAGCAGGAAGATGCGTCCTGCATTTATGTCAAAATGACATTATTCTCAATCTTATGATGATTTACATGAATAGTTTTTCTTTTTACATAAGAACATGTGATTTTTTTGGATTTATCACCTTTATAAAGTATTTTTCAAATTTTGTAGCCAAAATATGTGAATAAATTAGCAAAAATGCATGTTTTTTCAACGAAATTTTACCATTTCACACTTAAAACACATGATATACATTAGGCATTGTCTCCTCTTGGGATAGAAAATGATATTGAGTTGCTACATCTATAACACTGGGCAACACGTATTTTATTGAATGATATCTGACACTTGATTCTAGGTAATTTGGGTGCGCTGAATACGAATTTCAACTCGGTTTGACTCTATCAGGTCCTGATTCTTGTCGACAGCCTATGTGCCATTTTCCAGATTTTTCAAATTAGACTAAAAAATTAAGTCATGTGTTAAATTTTTTTTTCAAGTTTCATGAATACAAGCAGTTCAAACTACAGTAAAATTACATTATAACGATAGAAATGACTTAAAATAAAAAACAAACAGATATGAAGCTTTCACTGTGGCAAAATTTTCTTTTGTAAGACTTTCTAGCGTATTTGCTTGTTGATGGCAGGTCTTTTCAAGCACCAGCAGTAATCAGCCATCATGTGGGAATCCCAGCGGCCTTGGTACCGTTCCTCCATAATTTTGATATCTTGGTGGAATCTCTCCCTTGTTCGTCACTTACATCACCTAAATTACTTGGAAATTGGTCAAGATGGCTATTCAAAAAATGCATTTTTATGCTCATATTGCAACCTAACTCTTTGTAGTCCCTTAAAAGTTTTTTTACGATTTCTTCGTAGTTATCTGGCCAATAATTGCCTAAAAGTTTCTATCAAGTCCACGAATGAGAACCAGCCATTTTTTTCGCGTTCATTCATGACATTAGGAAAATTGCTGTCTTTAATCATTGTTCTTATTTGTGGACCGTCGAAAATTCCCGCCTTGATTTTTTCATAACTTAAACTTGGAAATTTGAAGTTATGTATTTGAAACACTCGCCGTTCGTATCTAAAGCTTTTACATATTGTTTAATGAGGCTAGTTTTATATGCAGAGGAGGAAATATGATTTTATCTCTGCTCACTAAAGGTAGATTAATTACGTTTTTTTCTCCGACAGTAAGTGATGTTCGTGCTGGCCAGATTTGTTTGAAATAATGTTCTTCCTTGGCTCTGCTGTCCCATAAGCAAAGGAAGCAGGGATATTTAGTATACCCTCCTTGTTGTCCTAGCAGAAAATTAACCATTTTTAAGTCAACACATATGATCCACTCGTGCTCCCTATATTTGATAAGATTTAAAACCTTTTCTATATGTTCATACTTTTCTTTTAATTTTGTTGAGTGCCCAATCGGTATCGAGCCGTATAGATTGCCATTATGCAACAACACACACTTAAGACTTCTTTTCGAACTGTCTAAAAACAAGCGCCAATCATTTGCATCGTAAGACTCAATCCCCATCTTCTTTAACAAACCAACTATGTCGCAGCAATATACTAAACTACTCTGTTCTAAAATATTTAACAAGTTCTTCTTCTCTTTTTCTGTAAAATGAAATGTATGTGTTTGAAGTAAGCAAGTTTTTCTCTTTAAGTCTTGAAGCTAAAATTTCCGCAGCCTTTTTTGGCAAATTTAGATCCCTTACAAGATCATTCAACTCGGCCTGGTTAAACTTTTGCGGATCGTTTTGACTTTTAAATACGCTGGGATCAAAATCGGTGTCTGACTCCTCAAAGTGCATAACAATATTTTCAGGAACATCTTCAACTAATTCTTGAGTTGGCAGACCCTTAAATTTTGGAATGGGGATCTCATTTGAATGTAGCACAGGTCGTATCGCGGTGTCGAAATTTGGGTACTCGATACAATGTTTATTTTCTTAGTGAAGCCCGAAGTCTTGACAAAGCAAAGGTAGCAATCGGTCTCGTGGTTAGTAGGCTCTCGCCACACCTGATATGGAAAAAAAATTGTAAAGCGTTAACAAAAGCGACGAGAGACTTGTTTTTTGAATTTTATCAAAAGTTATCACCCAAACATTTAACATTTCTATGTGTTTCAACCTTATGCAATATTTGAGATTCTTATAAACATTTTCTGTAAATTTTTGTTTATGTACCTAAGTTACAATTACATTTAGGTAAGTTACACTATACTAGTGATTAAATTACGTAGTTTTATGAAATCATAAACTTACCATCGGAACTCCAAAAGGTATTTTTGAATCCGAACCCTTCGTCCAATGTCGCAGTCTTTCAATGCATATAGTGCAGGCTTTATGTGGAGCCCACGATTTATCTTGGTCCCCCAGTTTTATGCCAAAATAAGCTAAGTAAGCTCTTTTTACGAAGTCAGTTATATTTGCTCGCTGATGTGGAAGTGTAAAATTTCCACATATATAACAGAAGGAATCAGGGTTGTTTTTGCATTTGAACTTTCTAGTGCTTGATGACATATTGCTTGATTGTTCTGCCAATTTGTAAAGGTATTTAAAGCCCTTAATTCATATAAATTTAAGAAAATCTGAAATATAAACACAAAAATTAGTTTAAATAGGTACTTATTATGAAATAGGTACTTACAATCTATGAAATTAAACTAGAAACACGGATGAGTAGGTACAATATAAATTACGTCTAATTAAATCAACTATATTAAATCACGATGACAAAATTACTCACTAAATCATATGCCAATTCAAAATTATGTTAATGCCCAAACTTAATTAACTAACTCAACTG
>JAJOZX010000722.1:270000-305000 GCA_023014485.1 Bathynomus jamesi
GCAGAGTGCTAAAACCCGGGCAGCTTTCCAGTATAAATTTGTATTTTTTTTTTTTTTAACATTGGTTGGAAACAATTCATTTGATCTTGTGCTAAAAATCGATAGTTTTTCCTTACAAATTTGTATGTTCCTCCCACAATCCTTTAATTTTAATTTTATTTATCCGTTTATTGTATGTATATATATATATATAAGCACACCGGACAAAAAATTAGTCACCCCTCTCAGAATGTACCTAATAACGTGTGACGGCGCCTCTGGCCTTGATAACCGCACGAATCCGGCGAGGCAGAGACTCTACGAGGTTGTGCATGTACTGAACATCGATTTGCTGCCACTCGTTCATCAGCCGGTCCCGAAGTTCCGCCAGAGTCCGTGGGTGTCTATTCCTGCGCTTCACTTTCTGTTTCCAGCCTGAACAACACCTTCGACGCATTCAGGATTAAAGGCTTCATTGGACCTGCGATGTACTCGTCGCCTCCATCATTGGAGAACAAACAAAACGGGACTCATCGGACCAAATTACACGTTTCCAATCTGCCGCAGTCCAGTTTTTGTGCCTCTGAGCCCATTTATAACGTGCCAATTTGTGACTTGCTGTTAACAGCGGCCTCTTCCGTGGTACCCTGCTCCAGATGTCCATCGCATGCAGTTCTCGTCGCAATGTCCGTTCGGAAATTGGTCGCTGGAGAACCTCATTGGTTTCTTGGAGCAATTGTTATCTGGTTTGAAAACGATTTGCAGTTACTAGACGAGAAACATGGCGGCGGCCCCTATTGTCGAGAATTGTTTTCCGGCCACAGTTACGCCGTCGATTGTCAGTTGATTGCGAACTACACCACTCTTTGTAAACTCGCTGGACAGTACGCGTTGACACACCAACAAATTGGGCTACTTCAGACATTTTGTGTCCGTGGGCTCTGCCAAACACGATGGCTCCTTTTTGCCACTGAGTAACGTCTGCCTCACGACCCATTTTGCAGACTATATCCAACACACACTTTGTTCTTCACCACCTCACGAAACAGATCTGATCCTGTGTGCTACGTCACCGCTACTTGTCACTTACCAATGCTACATCAGCGCCCTCTGTGTGACCTTGAACTTCCTACTATCGGTGCTATTAGGGGTGACTAATTTTTTGTCCGGTGCTTATATATATATATATATTTTTTTTTCTGTAACCTATATATAGGCTGTAACTCTTTATGTACTTCAGTGTTCCTGAGGATGTCATTAGACGAAAGTTCTTGAGCACCATTCTGTTTCCTTTCCTTCGTGGTTTTATTCATCATAAATATTATTAATATTATTGTTATTATTATTATTATTATTATTATTATTGTCGTATTAATTAAAGTTTTTGTATGAGACAAATGTGATAAAACGGAGACAAACGAAACGTTTTGGTCGTTGTGTAAATAACTATTGTGAGATCTTATTTCTATATTATTTAATTTTATTCTTACTATAAGCTTATACTTTCCTAAATGCTTAATTTTTCTAGTATTGCAAAACATTATTTCACTAATTTACTAATTATTAAGAGATTTTGTAACACTTTAAAACCTAGGATTATTTTCGTTATGTTTTCAAGTTTATTAATTCTTTTCTCATCTTTTTCAGATAATGTGAATTTTGTTGGTTTAAACCTAAATGGTCTGATTATTTGAATGTATTTGATTAACGTTACAATTATAACAATTATTATTATATTATTATTATTATTATTATTATCATCATTATCATTATTATTATTTAGCAGATTAGTTGTGGTTAACTAGATGTGACTTCGTGCATCTTGGAAAATGAAACATTATCCATCAGGAGCTGAAAAACGGAAAAAGAAGAAAATAGGAGGAGGAGAAGCTTTCCAGTAGCACAGGTGAGATGTGCCACTTGTATATTCTTATGATTACAGTTCAGGCAACTAGGTTAGGTAGACCATCAAGCTAGGCAAGTGCTCAGGAATCGTGTAGAGTAAGCTAGTCTCTGTAATATTTATAATATTTCGAAATGTGAAATTTAATGGATCACCACCTCAAATTCTGTTCACACAGATCAATTATCAAACAAGATAAGAGAGCGTGTTTTAGCAAAATCTAACAAAATATGTAATATTATGTTCTTCTCAGGAGCACTACTGAAATATTTGGAAAAGCCATCCTCAGCAAAGCCTGATGAGCATCATGAGTCAACAGAAGGACCATCCTCTATGCAACCTCACACACCAGTAGAAGTAGAGCCTGATGAACCAACAGGTGGCCATCTTCTGTTCAGCTTCAAACACCACACACAGGCATTTCTACTGAGCCACAAGAACCAAGATCTGCTCCACCGCTTGATCCGTATGACTGGCCAGTTGTCCTGTCAGATGCCTTGAAGACAGATCTGGTGTCTCGAGGACCATTTCAAATCAGTCGAGATTTCACATTCCCTAAAAGAGAGGACGGTAGAAGCGTTCATCACCATTACATGTAGAGAACATTAATTAATGGGGAAAAAATAAAGCGAAGCTGGCTGATGTACTCTAGAAGGAATGATGCTCTTTATTGCTTCTGCTGCAAGTTGTTTTCAAGGAAGCCGTACAAACTAATTACGGATGGACTTTCAGACTGGATAAACGTTGGTTCGCTTCTGAAAGGCCATGAAAATAGTTCAGAACATGCAGATAACATGGCAACATGGAAGGATCTGGAACTGCGGCTAAAAACTGGGAGGACCATTGACCAAACTGAAATGTCATTAATGGAGGTAGAGCGAAGACGCTGGCGAGATGTTCTCACATGTCTTGTAAGTATAATCCAATCACTGGCAGAGAGAAACCTTGCTTTCAGGGGGTCTTCCTCTACATCAGGGGTCACCAACCTGGGCGGTAGCGCCCACTAGTGGGCTCACATTAAAGGTAATTAAACATTTATTTCATTATTTATTTTATCGATTATGTTGATTTATTCTTTTTGATCTAAGGTGGGCGATAAGCTTTTTTAATTTTCAAAAAATCGTAAAAGTGGGCGGTGAACAAAAAAAAGGTTGGTGACCCCTGCTCTACATTGTACAATCGAGACAATGGCAACTTCTTGAAGGAGGTTGAGCTGCTTGCCAAATTTGATCCAGTGATGAAACCAGGGTTGTGGAGTCGGAGTCGGAGTCGTGGAGTCGGAGTCGTGGAGTCGCACGTTTCAGGGCGGAGTCGGAGTCGGAGTCGGAGTCGAATTTTTACAATGTGTGGAGTCGGAGTCGGAGTCGGAGTCGGAGTCGGAAAATTTTGGACCGACTCCACAACCCTGGATGAAACAACGCATCAGCAGAGTCGAAAGTGGCCAATGTAGTCATTCAAGTTACCTAGCAAACATCATTCAAAATGAGCTCATTGGGTCCATTAGTGGGAAGATCTTCGATGCCATTGTTGCAGAAATAAAACAAGCTGGATTGTGCCATCGGGTCAATAAATGAGAGATTCAAAACATTAGATGATGTGAGGGACATATTTGGGGTTCTCCTAAACTTTACCACAATGAACAAGGAAGACTTGTCCTGCAAGTGTGAAAAGCTCTCTAAGATACTGAGCTCTGGAGCTGAGTCTGACATTGATGGAAGAGAACTGGCCCTCGAAATTAAGAACTTGCCGACTTTACCTTCACACAACATGACTGCATTGGAGCTTCTCTCCTTCATTCATCAGAAGCAACTGGAGGAACTATACCCCAATCTCTGGGTTGCACGAAGAATTGCCTGCACTCTACCTGTGACAGTAGCGTCAGCCGAGAGGAGCTTCTCCAAGATGAAGCTAATCAAGAACTACCTCAGATCATCAATGGGGCAGGATCGCCTCAGTGGCTTTGGCATCATAAGCATCAACCAGGACGTTGGCAGGGAGATTTCATATGATGATGTTATTGATGATTTCGCCCAGAAAAAAATCTAGGAGGCAAAAATTTTGAAGATACAAACTGTTCTGTATAACTGTTAGCTATTACACGATTGTATCGTAGAGTTAGTAATTGTTTGGTAGGTGATAATTGCATTCTTTTTTTTTACATAGTTCTGTGTCATTTATTCTAAATAATGCATAAGCTAATTTTTAGGAATTTCATGAAGAGTATTTTTTCTGTTTTTCTTCTGAAAGTACATATTTGTTGTTTTGGACATAAATGTTTCATTAAAATTGTTTCATAATTGTTTTTTATTAAGACAGCCATTTTTTGTATGTGTGTGCTGAGGTGATGTAGTAAGGCGTGAGTTGGTGGATGGAGGGGTGGGGCCTCAAATGGGTATACTGCTAAGGGCCCCCTAATGGCTAGAAACTGCCCTGCTCTTACGAATGTGTTTGGTGTCTGTACGTCAGTTATTCATGTTATCCCGATGAGGGATTTTAGAAAGGATGTACCTACATGCATCCATCTCTTAATGCCGAACAATATGATTTTGATTTCAAATCTTGCTGTATGGGAGGCCCCTATACGAGAGAGAGAGAGAGAGAGAGAGAGAGAGAGAGAGAGAGAGAGAGAGAGAGAGAGAGGAGAGAGAGAGAGAGAGAGAAGAGAGAGAGCCTTTATACGTCAAAATCTGTATATGCTGCATCGTATAACCTCTTAACCTCATTTCAGTCTTCTAAAAAAGTTAGTGAATTTTAAATTTCTACTTTATGTTCCTAATTTCCTTTCTCATCCCGGTTCTATAACTCGCCCGAACCTCCTCTTATTTGTTTTTAAATGCCTATAATTTTTTTTTATTGATCTTAAACTAGGAGCGACTTCAGTCTAATTAATTTTAAACTTGGGTTTAAACTTCAAATTTCATTTTCATTGCGTTGTCTCGTATGGACCGCGTTATAAATTGAATACTGGCTCGACTCGATGTCTCATTATCCGATAATAGTTGTATATTAGTGTATAAGTAATAGGTACATCAATAAACCTATACGCCTTCATTATCACATTATCATATACTGTTTCAATATTTGTAGTTTCTTCATTACCCGCGTTTTAATTAATTATAAACACAGGAGCGGGAGTTATGATTTCAAAAGTGTATAAATGTTAGCTTTAACTAGTACTGTAAGGGAACGTATGGCCATTAGAATTGTGTGTTAAATCTATCCGTTGTAACAGTTTGAGTGGGTAGGCATGATAGTTTTACAAACCTCTGAATTATTTTATTACACGTTTAAAGGGTATTTATTGCTTGCCGACGTTTTCTTTATGATGTTATTCAGCTACCATACGCTATTTTTTTCCTTTTAATTACTAAAGTACTTTTTTAATTATTATTATTATTATTAATATTAGGTCTATTAACCTTTTTAATAAACTAAACCTTGACTTACAGTAGGTTTCATTATTTACCCCAAAATTGTCTGGTGACTCACAAGTATTTTTACTGAAGAAGCCCATTACGTAAGAGGTCGATACGAGCTTCGTCTTGGCAGAAATCACGAAGAACTTTGTAAACAAAACTGCCATGGGTTCTCGTTATCTTTTCGGCTTTAATAATAATAATCCTCTTGGGCTATAATAGACCAATATAAGATTACCCCTCATATTGTATAACGTATTTTCGACTTCATGGTCTTTATAAGTCTCTTTTGTATAGGGTACCGTATTTTAGCTTTCGAGTTAATGTAGGTTGTGTTTAACTTTGATGATTTTGAAAACCAACTCAGGGTAAGCTTTTCGGCCGCTGCCTTAATTTTGTTTTTTTTGGTCTGTTCTCGAATTCAAAGCCATCGTTTCATTTCTTTTTAAGGCGAAGCTCTATTTCATCTTTTTGAAACATAACAACACGCGCATGTAATGTACGCCTTTTGTGTGTATTGATACAGTAGCATGTACGCAAACGTACACACATATATACAGGGTGGCGCAAAAGTCGCGCATCATAGGCATTTTCAGTATTGATCATAATACATTTTTTTTTTAAGGTAGGGAATGGCTGTGAAATTAACAATAGACGAGAGGGTGAGCTTGGTCTTAGTGTATGGAATACCATGTAAGTACTACAAATCGATGAATCGGTGGTACAGAATTTAAATTCTGTACTGATTCATCGATTTGTAGTACTTACCTGGTATTCCATACACTAAAACCAAGCTCACCCTCTCGTCTGTTGTTAATTTCGCAGCCATTCCCTACCTTAAAGAAAATAATCTATTATAGTCAACACTGAAAATTCCTATGATACGCGACTTTTGCGCCACCCTGTATATGTGAATGCATGTGTCGAGGATTGCTGAGGAGGAAGTAACTCACATAGGCGTAAATGTAAGAGCTTCCGTAGTTATGTAAAATATAAATGGTGAGACAGATTGGATTCTTTGAGAAGAAAGGAAGCCAATTGCCGTCGTAGATAAGATACATTGACGAGTGTTTTCAGTAAATATTTCACACAAACCTTTCCCTTCAATTTTTCACACTAGCAGTTACTTTTTTATAGAAGTTTGTCGTTACAAGTGTGTGTGTGTGTGTGTGTGTGTGTGTGTGTGTGTGTGTGTGTGTGTGTGTGTGTGTATATATATATAATATATATACCAGTCAAAAGTTTAAGTACACCCTGAAATAGTCATAAATTTCAAAAAAAAATTAGTTTTTTATTTATTAAGTTATCATGACAAATTCATAAGTACAAACATGGGAACTTAAATAACAACAAATCAGGATAATTTACCAAAAGCAAAGTCTAAATTTTAGATTCATCAAAATAGCCTCCTCTAGCAGCAATTACAGCAGAACAAATTTGAGGCATGCGCTCAACAAGAGAAAGAAGATAGTCTGGTGAAAGCTGCTGCCAGCACTCTTGTAAGAGTTCCCAGAGCTTCTGAGCACTGGATGCCTGCTTGGCTTTCACTCGTCGATCCAGTTCATCCCACACTAGCTCGATGGGGTTCAGATCCGGGGACTGTGCTGGCCATCCCATAACTGTGAGCTGACGTTGCCGTTCTTTCTGCTTCAGGTAATTTTGACACAGCTAGAAAGTGTGTTTAGGATCGTTGTCTCGCTGCATTATGAACTGTTGGCCAACCAGTCGCAGTCCAGATGGGATGGCATGGCGCTGTAGAATGCTGTGATAACCACGTTGGTTCAGTATTCCAGTGACTTTGTGGAGATCTCCAACTTGCTCCCCTGCAAAATCCCCAGACCATCACACTTTCTCCTCCGTGCTTCACTGTTTGCACAACACACTGCTGTGTCATTCTTTCACCCGCTCTGCGCCGCACAAATACTCTGCGTTTGGATCAAAAAACTTCGAACTTTGAACTTTGATTCGTCAGTCCAAAGGATAAATTTCCACTGCTCAACAGTCCATTTTTTGGTGTTTTTTAGCTCAGGCTAGCCTTTTCTTTTTGTTCTGGAG
Source organism: Bathynomus jamesi (assembly GCA_023014485.1). Lineage (NCBI taxonomy): Eukaryota > Metazoa > Arthropoda > Malacostraca > Isopoda > Cirolanidae > Bathynomus > Bathynomus jamesi. The sequence continues at coordinate 277,354 of JAJOZX010000722.1, forward strand.
TCTCAGCATTGGTTTCTTTGCTGCAGTTCGTCCTTTCAATCCTGCCTCTCTTAGTCTTCTCTGAACAATTGATGTTGAAACTGTTGTACTTCTGGAGTTGTTCAGCTGGGCTTTGATTTCAGATGCTGTGAGGCGTCTGTTGCGCAGAATGGTGACTCGGATATACTTGTCCTCTGAGTCTGTTGTGGTTCTTGGTCGCCCTGACCTTTTTCTGTCCTTATTTTGACCAGTTTCTTCGTACCGTTTAATGGCACAAGCAACCGCATTCACAGAAACTTTTAATTTTTTTGCAATTTGCCTCAGTGATTGGCCCTCATTTCTCAAAGTTACAATCGACTCTCTTTTTTTCTGTTGTTAACTGAGCTTTGGCACCCATTTTTGCTTTTTGAAACACACAAATACACCTTAAACTACACAGTTAGCTCCTCTGCAAGGATTTTATATGTAAAGACCTGCAGCACATGTTAATAACTGAACACTTGTATTCAGGGTTTCGGAGCCGGTAAAAAAACTTCTGGCTCCGACTCCGGCTCCGGAGCAGAAATTTTTTAGTCTGGCTCCGGCTCTGGCTCTTTTATAGTAAATTCTGTTAATTATAAAATAAATATCTAGATTTATATAACTAATTGTCCAATTTAAAATATTGCACAAAAATATTTTATTATTAAATCACTTTAATACTCAAAATTTAAATTTCTTATGATTTTAAATTAGGCAAATATAATGATAGAATGAAGTTATTTAAATAACTAAAGGAAAATGATGAAAACTAAATGATATTAAATATTTATTAACAATGGTAGCTTATATAAATTAGAGAAACTTGCCTCCTAATTAGTTCAAAGTTCAAACTTAAGAATTCTCGTATGGAAAATAGTAACAATCAAACTTTCTGAGATAATATATGCATCTTTTTTTAAGTGTTGAAACTTGAAAGCTTCATGAAAGCCAACTTGGCTTGAAAAAGAGCTGAATATTTCAAAAAATTCAGTTTTTAAATTTGTAATAGGTTTATTATTTACTTATATATTTACTTTAAATTTTTAATAGGTTATATTATATACTTAGATAAATAGTTAGTACCTACCTACCTAAGGTCTCCACCGCCATAAAAAAAATTTTACCTATATAATTAAGTGTTGTTAAGACAAATCTTCCCAAATATTTAATGGTTAAAAAATGGAAATTTGCAGATTATTCCTGCAACTCCCACACCTCCATAAAATCCAAGAATCCTATGGTACCATTTTTCGTAATATATTACAAGAATTATAATTTGCAACTAAACCTATATTTAACAAATAACAATTTAGGTAGCAATATATCGCCCGGAGCCAGCCCATGGAGCCGTATTTTCAAGGTTTCTGGCTCCGGCTCCGGCTCCAGGTAAGCAAAATTCACTGGCTCCACCGACTCCGGCTCCGACTCCGGCTCCGAAACCCTGCTTGTATTAACATAATCCTGAAGAAACACACTACCCCAGTAAAGACTTTTAAACTATTTTTAGACCTTCGTGCAGAGCTAATGGCATTAATTTTAGGTTGCATGCTAGACGTAAATTAACACATTTTGAAGGCTATTTTGAAGAAGCCTCTGTGTTACAACACACTGCATAGGGCAGATGCACTGAAAGCCAGGTAAGCAAATTCATCTCTAGTACCTGTTAAGTTTACATTTGAAGTTTATGTCATGACTCATGAGATAAGCAGCAAAACATTGGAAATTAGTAGGTGTACTTAAACTTTTGACTGGTGTATATATATATACAGGGTGGGCCGTAAGTTTCCATACATAGGAAAAATTAAACGTTTGTTTTTATGTTTCAGATACCCTAAGAATATGCGTTTGACGTAAGATCTTGTTTACTGATGAAGCAAATTTTTACGTCAATGGAGAGGTTAATCGGCAAAACATACGTTATTGGAGTAATGCTAACCCTAACTGGCTGAGTCCGACGAAGATGCAAGGTGCCGGTAAAGTGATGGTGTGGGCCGGGATATGGGGTGACAGAATTATTGGACCAATTTTTTTTGTCAGTGGAAATCTTAATGCCGAAAGGTATCTTAACATGTTGCAAGAAGAGATTTTCCCATCCCTGCTAAACGAGGAAGGTAATAACTTCCCAGTTTACTTCCAGCAAGATGGAGCGCCACCTCATTATGCTCTTCACGTGCGTCGGTATTTGGATCAGCAGCAGTTTCCGGATGCTTGGATTGGTCGGCGTGGTCCTGTGGAGTGGCCTCCCAGATCCCCAGATCTCACCCCCCTTGATTTCTATCTTTGGGGGCACTTGAAGGCCATGGTGTATCAGGAAAAGATACGAGACATAAATCATCTAAAGGAACGTATCACCAACGCCATTACAAGCATAACGTCAACTGTGCTAATGCGTGTTCATCAACAGTGGGGAACACGTATTGAAATGTGTTTTCAAAACAATGGCAACCATGTAGAGCATATTATATAAATAAAAATGGTTGTCCATAACAAAATGTTTATTTTTCCTATGTATGGAAACTTACGGCCCACCCTGTATATATATATATATGGTGAGGCATAAATGTATTTCATAAATAGCAGGGTGTATTCTTGAGACAAAAGAAAAAAATACCATATAAATATAGCTCGAGAAACCCGTAGGTTTCGAGCTATAGCACGCGACAGAAAAATGAAACTCCTAAAGATTTTTTACACAATGCAAATACACAGTTGTGGTGCAACTCCTTTTTCGGTTGCACTTATTGCGCACGCGCGTTCGTTTGTTTCAGGATGACTATCTATCCACTCATGTGGTTTTTCAATTTTATACGCGTAGTTTTCTCGGCTTACTTGAAGCCCACCTTGAATTTCGAATTTCAGTGTTAATTTACCCTCAGCTTACAAGAGATGCCGATTGCAAGGTAGCATAAAACAACACCCTCCCTCGTATAAAGTTTATTTTGGTTCACTTAAAAAAAGGACATTGAAAAGAAATTTACAGAGGTACAATTACAAATTTTGTTTCAAAAAACAAATTTCCAATTTAAAGAAAATGTTTGCAATTATTAGTCTCAAAAGAATTTATACAGAGGGGGTTTTATTTGTGTGTAACTAGAAATATCACTAAATTCAAATTCCGTAATCTAAGTGTACAGAAGTAGTTTACTTACAAAAAATTGTGGGAAATTTACTCTCAAAAGTTCTGCGCGAATTCGGCCGATTTTCCAGAAAAAAAGTCCGTCAATTAAATCAAGTAAATTTTTCAAAGGCTTCAAATGGTCATGCGCAAACTTACAAGTTTGAATTTAATTATTGTTCACATTAAATTTTAAAGAAATTTCACAAGGTTCTTTTTCTGTCAACTAACATTAAGCTCTTACAAACAAGTTCACGTAAAACAAAGGAAATTCAGACTTTCGGACAACGTGAAACATTTTTAACTCAACTTAGAAATTTTCAATCCTGCCACAGTTTAAAGATCTCGTTCTACAGTAAAAGCCAATTTAACTTCTGAGGACGGAACCACAACTAACTTAGAAATCTAAGTTACACTTTAAAATTACAAGGGCTCCGCCTTATAGTACTCTGAATGACCTCTTAAAAACATTTTCATTACACGAAGTCATTCCTACGAACGCTTTCATCCATACATAAGGGAAGAAGGAGTTTCCCTTCTTCCTCACTGGGTGGTACAAGAATCATCGTCCTTTGAGTGGACCTTGACATTCCCTTCGAAGGAAAGCTGCTCCTTTTCCTTAAAAATCAACTTAAAATAAAGTCTTTTCTTCGAAGCGACTCGTTTCCTCAAATTTATGACGGACCTTGTGGTCCATTTTAACAAGTGGGTTCGAAGTCAGTTTCCAAAAGTTTAACCATGAAATAAAAAGAAAACAAACCATCTTACATTTGAGCCAGGTCAGTTTGTTTTCCCTTCCCTTCGAACCGAGAGACGATTCTCAAGACCCTGCCATAAATCTCTACCCCGAAGGGTGACCCAAGGTGATACAAATATCGTGAAAGACAAAATTAAAATCGAACGAATTTTAAACAATTTGAGACATTTTTCTTTGTAACACTATAGCAAGAAACCTATTTATATTCTTCAATAACAATAATCTAAACTACTTTGTTTTAGAGATTTAAACAAAAATCTTAAACATTAAAGTAAATGTTAGAAATTCTTTCCTACTTCTTGAATGCATGCCTCAGCACGTCGCACCAGTGATTGTCTGACACAAAAATTGCTGGAGTATTGTGGATCGTTTCGCAATTGTCTCGAACTCGTTGCCACAATTCATCATGTGCCCGAATTTCTGTAACAAACTAGGCTTTTTAAACGACCAGGACCAGCGCGCCCTATTCACCAGTCAGGATACACACCATCGAGATAGTCCCTCGTTAAACGTGTGAAATAAGCTGGTGCACCATCATGCATGAACCACATTAGTCGTCGAGTTCTGATAGGCACATCTTCAAGTAGTACTGGCAAAGTCTGCTCAAGGAAACGCCTATACGAATCTCCAGTCAGTAGCTGCGGTACCAGATATGAGCCGATAAGATGATCTCCAATAATTAGGGGTGCACCGGATATGATTTTTTCATATCCGGCTGGATACCGAATATGGCCATATCTATCCGGCCGGATATATATTATTAGGTATCATATTATTTTTACACTCATATTGCTATGTTTTGTTTTGCATTGGGGTCAAGCGCCCCCCCAAATATAAGATAAATAATAATTTAAGTATATTCAGATGTTTAATTGTTTTCTTCTCTTCCAGGTTCTTGTGTTGTATTAAACTATTAAGTATTAAACTATTAATCATGACAAGTTTTGTGTGGTCACTGTATACAATAAATGATCCTAGCGATATCACTGCAAAGTGTAATATTTGCCAAAAGATTATCAAACATGGGACGGAGAAAGGTGGCCAAAAGTCTTTTAGCACAACACCTCTTCATAATCATTTGAAGATTAATCACCCAAAAGAGTATGCTGAAGCCAAAAACGAAAATGACAAAAAAAGAATAGCTGCGACTGAATCAAAGGAAATAGGCATAGATAGAATACGGGCTAGAGTGACGGTCACTCTAGCCCGGTTCCCAACCGGTTTTGGCTTATGGCCCCCTTAGGAACCTTATTTTTTCCTGTGGCCCCCATAAGCATTATTTTCAGTAGGTAATATGCAGATTTAACTCTATTTTACAAAATAACATTTTCCTGTGGCCCCCTTCAAATGTGCCATGGCCCCCAGGGAGCCATATGGCCCCCGGTTGGGAAACACTGGAGCCAGACCATCAACTTCTACTGGTAGTACTCTGAAAGAAAAGAAAATGGACCAAATGAGTAAGCAGATCTCAATAGAGGAAAGCTTTTCATCTAAAAAAATATGGGACATCAATGACTCCAGGTCTGTGATGATTCATCGTAAAATTGGCATGATGGCTTTGGACAACAGCCATTTACTTCAGTTGAAGATGATGGTTTTATTGATCTAATGGACTACCTCTAACCCAGATATCTCTTACCGAGCAGAAGGTACTTCTCTGATACTATAATTCCTCGTCTTTATAATGAGTTCAAGTCTAAAAGCTGGAAGAAGTAAAGCATGTCAGCTTTTCTTCAGATATATGGATATGCACAACCTCTCAAGAAAGTTTTATATCATTATCGGGTCACTGGATAGGTAAAGATTTTGAAAGATACGATACTGTGCTACATGCCTCTCATTTCTCAGGGTCGCATACTGGTAAGAATATATCTGAAAAATTTCGCTCTATGTGGGATAGTTGGGATCTTGATGCAAATAAGAGGAATTTATTGGCGAGGGATGGAGCTAGTAATATGGCTCTTGGTAGTGACCTGGCTGAAATACCTTCAATACACTGCAGCATTCATTTACTCCAACTGGTTAATAGTGACTCAATTATGGTTCAGAGGAGTGTAATTGATATCCTTGCAAAAAGTCGCCGCCTTGCAACTCACTTTAATCATTCTCATTTGGCCTGTAACAATTTCAAACACATTCAAGTGCAGCAAACTCTTGAGTCTCTCCTATTGATTCAAGATGTCCCAACACGTTGGAACAGTGCATATTTGATGCTAGAAAGATTATATAAATTAAAAATTCCAGTGCAACTGTATTTGGCTGATCGTAGTGAATTACCTACCATCACATCCTTCGAGTGGACACTGATACAAAATCTCCTTAAAATATTAAAACCATTCTTCCAACTAACTCAGGAAATGAGTTCGGAAAAATCAACTTTGTCTTCCGTAATCCCAAGCATTTGTATTTTACAAAGATTTCTTTCAAAGATTGGCCATGATGACCAAGGTGTTCAAACGACAAAGAGAGAACTCCTGACTTCTCTTCGAGCGCGTTTCTTGTCGGAGTAATGATGGCAAGTCTTTGAACATAATGAAAAACAGGGCTTATGTGACTGCGACTGCAATAGATCCGCGGTATAAGTTATCTTTCTTTCAACAAGATCAAAAAGAGCAGGCTAAATCCTGGCTGATTGAAGAAGTCATAGGTATTGAAAATGACGAAGGTGGTAATGATTCTAATGAAAATGAAAGTGAAGGTAATGAAAGTGGAAGCGAAAGAAGCTAAAATTCCAGTTCTCCTGTGCGAAAGAGAAAAGACGAAGAGGACATTCTTGAAGCGTGTTTTATGGAGATCACAAAAGTAGAGCAATCTGGGGAAGTAAGTTACAAGAGAAGAAAGGTTGAAAAAAAGACTGCTCCTGTTCTACTGATAGCAGGGGAGTTAGACCGATATGCATCTGAACCTCTTGTAGATAGGAAACGCTGTCGTTCAAATTTGGAAGCAGGAGGACCGATTTCCTCTCCTTAAAACTATCGTTTCAAAGCTTCTCTGCACACCCGCATCCTCTGTATTTTCAGAGAGAATGTTTTCTGAATATGGGAACATCTATGAAGCAAGGCGATCCCGAATATTGCCTAAAAGAGGAGAAATGCCCTTGTTTCTGCACCACAACGGAAAAAAAGTTTTTTTATTCTGAAGACCTCCAGGCTGAATGGCGGCATCTGACCTACACAATACTGCCCTTCATTTATTGATTTCATTCCAGGCATTTTATATTGTATTCAATGTATTGTTTTACATTTGTCAAGCTTGTAATGTTTTGTATTGTTTTGAAAATAAAGGAAAAAAAGGAGAAAAAAGAATGGAAAGCAAGTGCAGGGGTCTAGCAATATTTTACTCTTTTTAAAAAATTTAACGCCTAGACGTTTTTATAGAAAGCTCTGATTATATTAATAGAACTGTAATCATTAAGGATGATCAGCTGTTTTATTTATTCTTGTCATCAGTATTGTGTTGATTTAATATAAAAAGTGTTGCTGGACAGGTTTAGGGCTGGGCCCTGGAGGGCTTTCCATTTTTTTTTTATATAAATTATTTGTAATGTGTTATCATATTATGGCAGATTTTCATACAGGTGTTAATTTTCTAATGTCTTGGCCTATATCCGGCCGGATATGACCCATATCCTGCCGGATTCGGATATTTCGCAATATCCGGCCGAATATCATATCCGGTGCACCCCAACCAATAATGCTAACCCAGTTTCATTTTTCTCTAGTCGCGTGCTGTAGCTCGAAACCTACGAGTTTTGTCAACCTATGTTTATATGGTCTTTTTTTCCTTTACTTTTGTCTCGAGAATACACCCTGCTATTTATGAAACATTTATGCATCACCTTGTATATAACGGCCCAATTAAACTACAAGGGCCTTGCGCCAACCAGAATTCTGGGGCCCCTTACCGTTATAAAATATTAAAATGAATATGTTGTTTCCAATACTAATTTAAACCCACCGACGCGTCGCGACGCCGGTCCCTTTAAATACGAAAACTCTTTTTCAATAGAATGTGTATATCAGAAACAATAAATGATATAGGAAACAGAAATAAAACCCGTCATCGCTTATAAATATGTAGAGCAAAAATATCCTATTTTCAGTATTGACACGATTTTTATACCTTTGTGGAACAACAAGAAAAGAAGTAATTACAGATTATAATTTTTGTGATCTCATGCTCAGTTGACGAAGAAGCAACTATATTCAATCGATCTTGGCTCATGGTTGAGCGTTACCGATTTTTGATCAAGCCAAGCTTTGAAAAAGAACTTTCGCCTTCGCAAACTGTCACGAACAAAGAAAGAATAATTCGGAGAGCATTTGACACATTTGAAAAGATGGACTTCACTCTTGCGTGTGATTTGATGTACTGCAGCATCTTGTGTCGGGTAATGTCAATATGAATTAAAATTGCAGAAATTCTTCCACAAAATCAGGTTCCGGATGATTTTGATATTTTTTGATTAGTTTTCAACATCAGTGTTCAGTTTATCAGTGCCTTTTACAGCCAACGATGGTAGAAAAGCAAAGCCCTTCGAAATTTGTTGATATGCAGTCTTGCACTGATGCATTGTGGTCTGACTTTTTTTCAGACGGGCTCAAATCGACCTCCTCGGAAGTCACGTCACCAGCATGTCGTTTGTGTAATCTTTTCCTGCTCTGATTCTCTGAATATGTCTCAGATACATCAACCTTTCGGATGTTCAATGCAATAATTCCTCATTTCACGAAGGTCAGGCTTGTTGCCCCTCCTGTTGAGTTGGCCTGGTGAAGTAGTTAATTTATTGCGCTCTCCACTTCACACAGCCAGGTACACCTGGCTAATCTGGAATTGTTCTACAGAAGCTAAAGCTAACAAAGACCCTAAGATCCACTCTAAGGTTAGCGGGCCCGAGAGAAAGGAAAGAGGAGGGGGCTAAAAAGAGGAGAATAAGGCGTTAAGTAAGTAGCAAAACCTATCATTCGTGGGTTAACATTCATTCAGAAAAAGAGAAAGAAAGACTCACCATCATCATCAGCCGGCCACTGCCGACAAGTCGGAAAAATTGTCGAAGAGAATAGGAAAGGGGTGAAATATGAAAAGTAAAAAAAGAACGCTTACAAACCATGCAAACAGAGTCTTAACTCACTGTCATATCATGCAAACTACAGACATGCAAGTGAAGAGAGTTACAGACATGCAAGTAAGGAGATGATAAGAAAAAAAAAGTAGGTAAAGTAAAACAAAAAGTGGGTTAGTTTACGCTACGAGCTACATCTACGTTCGTGTCAGTCTAATTTTTTTTTTTTTAATAATAATTTCATTGCTGGCATGTCACAAGCTGGCATTATCGTCAACAGACTCATCCTCGACCACCACCCCGAGAGCTCCTGTTGCTAATTGTTTTTTTTATTTTAACGTTAATATTTTTAAAATGCCCATCTAGACGGTTCTTAAACGTATTAACGCTGGTAGAGTTCACGACGGGCGCGGGAAGATTATTCCATTTATCAATTACTTTAAACGTAAAGAAGTTTTTAGCGATATTAGTAATGAAACGTCTGCCACGCAACTTAAATCCGTTATTACGAGTATTGCTATTATCGAAAGTGAACAGTTTGTCAAAATTTACGTTATCGATTTTATTAACGATTTTGAAAACCTCAATAAGCTCCCCTCTTATCTCCTAGTTTCGAGTGAATGCAAGTCTAACTCTTTACTCCTATCTTCATAAGGCTTGTTGCGCAATGACGGAATTAGTTTCATGGCACGACGCTGAACCCTTTCTAACCTATCAATATCCTCACGCAAATACGGGCACCAAAACTGAACGGCATATTCTAAATGAGGCCTGACTAGGGACTTGTAAGGGGCAATATAATATCCTTCGATTTAAATTCGAAATTACGCGCTATGAAGCCTAACATCCTATTAGCTTTTGCGCAAGACTCCAGGCACTGGTTCCTAACTTTTAAATCCTTAGATACGCGTACGCCTAAATCTACTTCCTCTTCAACGCTCGCTAACTCTCTATCATCCATCGTATACGTGTAATTGTTACGAGAACCTATATGCAAAACTTTACATTTATCTACGTTAAATTGCATCTGCCACTTATCGGTCCACTCCATAATCCTATTTACATCGTCTTGGAGCCTATTTCTATCGTTCTCGTTAACAACCTTACCGCCTATTTTAGTATCGTCCGCGAATTTTGACAAGTTACTAGGGGTGCACCGGATATTATATCCGGCCGGATATTGCGAAATATCCTGTATCCGGTAGGATATGTGCCATATCCGGCCGGATATAGGCCAAGACATTAGAAAATTAACACCTGTATGAAAATCTGCCATAATATGATGATAACACATTACAAATAATATTTTATATACAAAAAAAATGGAAAGCCCTCCAGGGCCAACTCCTAAACCAGTCCAGCAACACTTTTTATATTAAATCAACACAATACTGATGACAAGAATAAATAAAACATCTGTCCATCCTTAACGATTACAGTTCTATTAATATAATCAGAACTTTTTATAAAAACATCTAGGTGTTAAATTTTTTAAAAAGAGTAAAATATTGCTAGACCCCTGCACTTGCTTTACATTCTTTTTTCCCTTTATTTTCAAAACAATACAAGCATGACAAATGTAAAACAATACATTGAATACAATATAAAATGCCTGGAATGAAATCAATGAATGGAGGGCAGTATTCTGTAGGTCAGATGCCGCCATTCAACCTGGAGGTCTTCAGAATAAAAACTCAACAACAGTGACTTAGAACTTTTTTCCGTTGTGGTGCAGAACCAAGCGCATTTCTCCTCATTTAGGCAATATTCGGGATCGCCTTGCTTCATAGATGTTTCCATATTCAGAAAACATTCTGAAAATACAGAGGATGCGGGTGTGCAGAGAAGCTTTGAAACGATAGTTTTAATGAGAGGAAATCGGTCCTCCTGCTTCCAAATTTGAACGACAGCGTTTCCTATCTACAAGAGGTTCAGATGCATACCGGTCTAACTCCCCTGCAATCAGTAGAACAGAAGCACTTTTTTTTTCAACCTTTCTTCTCTTGTAACTTACTTCCCCAGATTGCTCTCCTTTTCTGATCTCCATAAAACACGTTTCAAGAATGTCCTCTTCGTCTTTTCTCTTTCGCACAGGAGAACTGGAATTTTAGCTTCTTTCGCTTCCACTTTCATTACCTTCACTTTCATTTTCATTAGAATCATTACCACCTTCGTCATTTTCAATACCTATGACTTCTTCAATCAGCCAGGATTTAGCCTGCTCTTTTTGATCTTGTTGAAAGAAAGATAACTTATACCGCGGATCTAGTGCAGTCGCAGTCACATAAGCCTTGTTTTTCATTATGTTCAAAGACTTGCCATCATTACTCTCCGACAAGAAACGCGCTCGAAGAGAAGTCAGGAGTTCTCTCTTTGTCGTTTGAACACCTTGGTCATCATGGCCAATCTTTGAAAGAAATCTTTGTAAAATACAAATGCTTGGGATTACGGAAGACAAAGTTGATTTTTCCGAACTCATTTCCTGAGTTAGTTGGAAGAATGGTTTTAATATTTTAAGGAGATTTCGTATCAGTGTCCACTCGAAGGATGTGATGGTAGGTAATTCACTACGATCAGCCAAATACAGTTGCACTGGAATTTTTAATTTATATAATCTTTCTAGCATCAAATATGCACTGTTCCAACGTGTTGGGACATCTTGAACCAATAGGAGAGACTCAAGATTTTGCTGCATTTGAATGTGTTTGAAATTGTTACAGGCCAAATGAGAATGATTAAAGTGAGTTGCAAGGCGGCGACTTTTTGCAAGGATATCAATTAACACTTCTCTGAATCATAATTGAGTCACTATTAACCAGTTGGAATAAATGAACGCTGCAGTGTATTGAAGGTATTTCAGCCAGGTCACTACCAAGAGCCATATTACTAGCTCCATCCCTCGCCAATAAATTCCTCTTATTTGCATCAAGATCTCAACTATCCCACATAGAGCGAAACTTTACAGATATATTCTTGCCAGTATGCGACCCAGAGAAATGAGAGGCATGTACCACAGCATCGTATCTTTCAAAATCTTTACCTATCCAGTGACCCGATAATGATATAAAACTTTCTTGAGAGGTTGTGCATGTCCATATATCTGAAGAAAAGCCGACTTGCTTTACTTCTTCCAGCTTCTGAGCAATTTTAGACGAACTCATTGTAAAGACGAGGAATTATAGTATCAGAGAAGTACCTTCTGCTCGGTAAGAGATATCTGGGTTGGAGGTAGGCCATTAGATCAATAAAACCATCATCTTCAACTAAAGTAAATGGCTGGTTGTCCAAAGCCATCATCATGCCAATTTTACGGTGAGTCATCACAGACCTGGAGTCATTGATGTCCCCTATTTTTTTTAGATTAAAAGCTCTCCTCTATTGAGATCTGCTTACTCATTTGGTCCATTTTCTTTTCTTTCAGAGTACTACCAGTAGAAGTTGATGGTCTAGCCCGTATTCTATCTATGCCTATTTCCTTTGATTCAGTCGCAGCTATTCTTTTTTTGTCATTTTCGTTTTTGGCTTCAGCATACTCTTTTGGGTGATTAATCTTCAAATGATTATGAAGAGGTATTGTGCTAAAAGACTTTTGGCCACCTTTCTCCGTCCCACGTTTGATAATCTTTTGGCAAATATTACACTTTGCAGTGATATCGCTAGGATCATTTAGTGTATACAGTGACCACACAAAACTTGTCATGATTAATACTTAATAGTTTAATACAACACAAGAACCTGAAAGAGAACAAAACAATTAAACACATCTGAATATACAGTGTGTCCGAGAAGTATCTGTACAATGTTTGGCTATTATTAAAAGTCAACCATGAAGTGTAGAAATTCCAGTGTTGTCCCATTTTACAGAGAATCTCATTAAGTTTTTTCTGATACCACGTTTTGACAAGTTTTTTAGAAATGTTCGCGGGTGACAGACATTGATGATTTAAAAGCAAGAATCACAGCTGCTATTGAGCGAATTGATGTGGATATGCTGCAGCGTACATGGCAACATTTGGAGTATCGATTGGATGTTTTGCGAATCACTAATGGTGCACATATCGAATGTTTGTAACAACGTTACTTTAATAAAAGAAACTTTTGAAAATACAGATTCTAAATAATCTTGTTTAAGAATTTTACGTGTGTTATCAAGAATTTTATTAAAAGATGAAATTGTACAGATAATGTTCGGACACACTGGAATTTCTAAAAAACTTGTCAAAACTTGGTATCAGAAAAAACTTAATGAGATTCTCTGTAAAATGGGACAATACTGGAATTTCTACACTTCATGGTTGACTTTTAATAACAGCCAAAAATTGTACAGATAATTCTCGGACACCCTGTACTTAAATTATTATTTATCTTATATTTGGGGGGGCGCTTGACCCCAATGCAAAACAAAACAGAGCAATATGAGTGTAAAAATAATACGGCATATCCGGTATCCGGCCGGATATGAAAAATTAATATCCGGTGCACCCCTAATGAAGTGTACGACAGATTGTGGTTGTGAAGACAGCGGTTGCTGTAACCCAGTTGGACAGTAGATCTATGTCTCTCTTCCAGGCTGAAATCGAGAGAAGCTGGAACTCTGTTCTTAAGTTATTGCAATCCACACAATTGTGACTGTCAGTGCAGCATTTCGGTGCTGTTCATCAAGAAACGTGAACTTGCAGATATTACTAGCGTGTAAACTGTATAGTTATGGGGCTATATTTACTGCTTTGTGATTTAGTTGTGATAATTCTGTTACTGTGAGTACTTAATTCATGCCATCAAACTTATTAGGCAGTAATCATGTTAAAATAAATTGTTTTGACAAACAGATTCGCTCAATGTTTTTTTTTTTCACCAATTAAAATAAAAAATCAAATTTTTAGCACAATTTCGGTCGTGATTAACTTGAATTTGACCTTGAGTTGGTAATTCGAACGGAATAAGCGTGTCATTATACTTCTTTATCACTAAGTGTGGAAAAATGAAACATTTGGTCAAACCAATTGGCTCAGAATATTTTTTTTAAATTAAAATTATAAAATATCATTTTTTGCACAGTTTGACCTCGAAAATGACTTTCAAAGCCAAAAGCGAGAGTGGCATCCACCTGCATTTTATTCCTTACCCAGAGGTACATTGATTTAGCATGGGTGCCAGCTATTAAGAAAAAACGCCGTTCAAAGTCGATTTTTTAATTTTGGCCGGTCCACAATATATATATATATATATATATATATATACAGGGTGGGCCGTAAGTTTCCATACATAGGAAAAATTAAACGTTTGTTTTTATGTTTCAGATACCCTAAGAATATGCGTTTGACGAAAGAGCAACGAATTGAAATCATACTGATGGCTGGGTCGGGAAGCAGTCGCATGGTTGCAATGAACTTTAACAGACAACATGGAACGAACATCACACACGACACTGTGGCAAAACTTATTAACAAGTTTCAGAAAACTGGAAATGTTGCAGATCAACCGCGAAGTGGTCCAAGACGTACAGCCACCGATGAAGACACAACAGCTACGATACTTACAGCGCTTACACGGAGTCCCAGAAAAAGTACACGACGGTTGTCTGCAGAAAGTGGTGTCAGCAGATCGAATATCAGGCGCATTTTGAAAGCAAACAAATGGCATCCATACAAATTGCATATGGCACAGCATTTGAGTGAAGACGACCCGGATAGACGGTTGGAATTCCGTGAATGGGCATTAACCAAAGTGAACGAGGATGCAAACTTTTCAACTAAGATCTTGTTTACTGATGAAGCAAATTTTTACGTCAATGGAGAGGTTAATCGGCAAAACATACGTTATTGGAGTAATGCTAACCCTAACTGGCTGAGTCCGACGAAGATGCAAGGTGCCGGTAAAGTGATGGTGTGGGCCGGGATATGGGGTGACAGAATTATTGGACCAATTTTTTTTGTCAGTGGAAATCTTAATGCCGAAAGGTATCTTAACATGTTGCAAGAAGAGATTTTCCCATCCCTGCTAAACGAGGAAGGTAATAACTTCCCAGTTTACTTCCAGCAAGATGGAGCTCCACCTCATTATGGTCTTCACGTGCGTCGGTATTTGGATCAGCAGCAGTTTCCGGATGCTTGGATTGGTCGGCGTGGTCCTGTGGAGTGGCCTCCCAGATCCCCAGATCTCACCCCCCTTGATTTCTATCTTTGGGGGCACTTGAAGGCCATGGTGTATCAGGAAAAGATACGAGACATAAATCATCTAAAGGAACGTATCACCAACGCCATTACAAGCATAACGTCAACTGTGCTAATGCGTGTTCATCAACAGTGGGGAACACGTATTGAAATGTGTTTTCAAAACAATGGCAACCATGTAGAGCATATTATATAAATAAAAATGGTTGTCCATAAAAAAATGTTTATTTTTCCTATGTATGGAAACTTACGGCCCACCCTGTATGTATATATATATATATATATATATATATATATATATCGTAAAGAACGACGCTTGTATAGGAGATATTCCGCGCAAGACGAGAGAGAACGAAACAAATGAAAAAATGAGGTAACTATATATATATATATAATATATATATATATATATGAAAATAACCACGAACGAAAAAGAAAACACGAAGTAGTGGTCAAACGCTTTCGCCTAATGACATCCCCAGGGACACTCGGGAACACTTTTTCTTCGTGGTTATTTTCATCATAAATATTATTCACGTATTACTTTCGTGAAATAACTTACACACACACACATATATATATATATACACACACACGTGTGTGTAAATATATATATATATAGTCACAAACCATGTCCCCATTTTTAATTGTCCATTATTTTTTTTTCTTCAGATTGGGGTTTTTATTCCGTATATACATATACCGTATATGCATATACGAGTACATACATTTCTAATCTTTCATTACTTAACTAATAAATATTATATATTAAAAGCGTTCTTTCACCATTTCATAGTTGAAGCGATAACTTTTCCTAATTTCTACGAAATTTTTAAAATCTTTCTACTGACCACAACTAATTAGTTTGTTCCGTAAAAGAAATAACTGCATTACCCCAGATTCACAGTGGTGTCGGCAGGATGGAGCACCTCCACACATTCCTTGTGAAACTCGCAACTTTTTTAGGAATCTTTTTTCCAGGCGACTAATCTCCCGTCGTGAGCCAGTGGAATGGCCCCCATATTCACCCGGCCTCCCACCACGACATTTTTTGTAGGGTTACATAAAAGATAGGATATATTCTACGAAGCCTAAGACACTCGAAGACCTAAAGATCAAAGTCTATAAGGTAATTACCAACATCCCAGCTGAACTATTTCCAAAAATTATGTCAAACATTTGCATGAAGTTGAATATTGTTAGAAAAAATTGGCGACTACACTAAACATATTGTTTAATTAAGGTTAATAAACTGTTTTACGTAACTATTTCAGTTGTATTTGCCTAGATTTCTTTTTTTTTAACTTAGAAGATTTATTTATAAATAGGGACATTTTTGGGGACACGTGGTGTATATACGAGGATAATTCAATAAGTATCCGCACTTTTTATTTTCACATCTGATAGATTATAAACACATCACTTCTCAACATAGTCTCCCTGTTTCTCAATACACTTAGTTCAGCGATCTACAAGCTTCCTAATGCCATAACAAAAGAATGTTTTTGGCTGTGTGCTTAGCCAGTCATGCACCGCCTCCTTCAGGTCATCATCGCCTTGGAATCGCTGACCTCTCAAAGCGTCTTTTAGTGGTCCAAACAGGTAAAAATCCGAAGGTGCCAGGTCTGGACTGTAGGCTGGATGGTCGAGAACTTCAAATTTAAGTTCTTGAAGGCATTTTCTAATCTATGCAGCGGTATGAGGGCGCGCATTGTCGTGTAACAGAATAACACCTTCCGACAATCTCCCTCTCCGTTTTGTACGAATTGCTTGCTTTAACTCATTCCGAAGCATGTCAGAATACGATGCACTTGTTACTGTAGTTCCACGCTGTAGATAATGTTCAAGGCTTGGGCCTCGTGTATCCCAAAACAGTGTTAGCATAACTTTACCTGCTGACGGCTGCGCTTTGAACTTCTTTGCAACGGGAGATGTTGGATGCTTCCATTGCATGCTCTGTCGTTTGCTTTCTGGTTCATAGTGATGGATCCAGGTTTCATCTCCAGTGATAATGCGCTCCAAAAAGGTTTTCACCTTCATTATGATACCGCGCCAAAAGACAAGAGCAGACGTCCATACGATTACGCTTGTGCTCTTCTGTCAACTGTTTGGGCACCCATCTTGCACAAACCTTGTGAAAGCCAAGAATGCCATGAACTATCGAATAGGCTGACCCTTGATTGATGTCTAATGAAGATACAATTTCTCTTATTGTTAATCTTCTGTCATCGAAAATCATGGCTCTGGCTTCTTCCTGCTTGTCACCACTGGTTGATGTTGACGGTCGTCCTGAGCGCTGAGCATCTGTCACACATGTCCGACCTTCCTTGAACATTTGAATCCACTTCTACACACTTCGCCGTGGTAACGCATTTATTCCCATACTGAGCACATAAACGCATATGAATTTCAGCTCCTTTCACACCGTCTGCCCACGAAAAACGAACCACGGATCTCTGTTCTTCCAGAGTACAAATTGAAAGCGGCGCAGCCATGCTCACTACTCGTACGATATGCGACAGCTACGAGTAGCCTAAATAAGCCTATACTGTTGCTAGCCTAAATAAGCCTATAGATCTCAGTTTGGCTCGTTATTACGAGTATATATTATACATACTATATTATCACTAAAATAAAAAGTGCGGATACTTATTGAAGTACCCTCGTATATATACAGGATGGGAGAAAAGTCTTTAAGGATTTTATACATACAACTATTTAGTTAGCATTATACAGATAAGTGTCCAAATGAAGAAACAAATGAAAAAGTAAAAATTTTATTAAATTGTAATTTAATCTTGAGAGAGTTCTCCAGCCAATATGATACATTTGTGGACTCTCTGGGGAAACTCTTCGTTCTTCTTCTGAACATATCGATTGGGATCCTTGTCAGTTGTTCATCTATTCTGCGGCGAAGGGCATTCACATTTGGATGGATGGAACAGCAGTGTAGAGTTTGTCACGCAAATAAGCCAAAAGCCAGAAATAACATGGGGTTAAATCAGGTGATCTGGCTGGCCACTCAATGGGATCTCGCCACCTTCCTTCAAGTTTCGTATCCAGAATCTCGCGGGCAGCTGCAGAGCAATGTGGCGGCGCTCCATCATGTTGATAAAACAAATTCCTACCAACACCATTAGTAAATTGTGGCAAAACTTTGTCTCTCAATACCTGGCAATAGCATTTCCCATCCATCGTACCTCTCGATATGTCAAAGGAAACGAATTCCGAATAACCCATGCACGGCCAAACTGTTAGTGTAACCGTTTTAACGGGTTTACCCAATCGTATTTTGGCATTTTTTTTTCGTCCATAGTGAATGTTGTTTGTTGTTTTGTTGGTTAGCCGATCAGCCCACCCTGATCGAGCAAGCCGGCGGCACGCAGGTAACCGATCGCCCTCTCCGGAGTGGACCAGAGGTTCAGCGCACTCGTGATGTTGTGTTGTGTTGTGTTCTATGTTGTGCTAGAGCGGTACAGTCTGTCATAATGTGTTCAATTGTTTGTGGCGTGTCCTGGCACAGGTGGCAGGTGTCGTCTGTGGAGTTGTCTAGTCTGTGTTTATATGTCTAAGTTGGGGTGATGTCCACATCGGAATCGTGCTAAGTTAACTCGATCCGATCTGCTCAGGCTGGTCTCTGACCTGTCAATGGGTGGTGGCTTAGCACCTAGGACCGCATTCGGACCGAGTCATGTCAGTGCTTTGTGGGTTAGGTGTGTGTGTGTGTGTGTGTGTGTGTGTATATGTTTTCTGTACTGTGTGATGTCTGTGGGGCGTGGTATGGAATGGAGTATTTGGTTATAAGTAAAAGAAGAGTGGGTAACAGGACAGAACCTTGAAGAACACCACTATTAATAGCTTTCGGAGAACAGTGGCCATCTACACCCTCAACTACAGATCGGCCAGAAAGGAAATTAGAGATGAAGGTACAGACAGAAGGATAGAAACCGAAGGAGGGCAGTTTGGAAATCAAGGATTTGTGCCAGTATCAAAATCTTTTGCTATGTCCAGCATAATAGCAAAGATTTCACCGAAATTCCAAAGAAAGGATGACCAAGGGTCAGAGAGATATGAAAGATCGCCAGTAGAGCGTCCCTTATGGAACCCATATTGACCAACTGAAAGAAGACTGTGAGAAGAGAGATGTTTAAGAATCTTCCTATTAAGGATGGATTCAAAAACTTTAGAAAGACAAGAGATCAAAGCAATCAGACGATAGTTGGAGGGTTGAGAGGGGTCACCCTTCTTTGAGATAGGCTGAATGAAAGCGAACTTCCAGCAGGAAGGAAAAGTACCAGATGAAGGACAAAGACGAAAGGGTTTACCTAAGGAGGGTGTCAGCACAGAAGCACAGTTCTTGAGAACAAGAGGAACACAATCAGGACCGTACGCCTTCCTAGAGTTGAGCACAAATAGGGCAGGAAAAAGATCTTTGGGAGAGATTCTAATTTCAGAAGTAATTAAGTCAGAGGCAGGAGGAGATGGAGGAACGGCACCAGAGTCGTCCAGGGTTGAGTTGCAGGCGAAAGTTTGAGCAGAGAGTTCAGCTTTATCGGAGAAGAAACGGCAACCGAGCTGTCAGAATGGAGGAAAGAAATAAAGTTGGAGATGTTTTTGGCTAGGGCCAGAAAGAGCGAGAAGAAATAGAATTACATAGATTTTCACATTCTTGTCTGATGAAATTTTTGGCGAGTTGAAGAACAGAGCACGATTCCGATGACTCCGATGCAGAAATATGAGTGAGTCAGGAGTTTAATGACGACGGTACTTTCTGTGAGCCTCCTCTTTGTTGTGGATAGCATTAGAGGAAGCAAAATTAAACCAAGGTTTTTTTTGCATTAGTAGTAGGAATAGAATATAGAATGTACGCCTCCATGCCCGAGAGAATCACCTCTGTGATGCGCTCAGCACACTCGGAGGGGCCCCAGCCACAGAAGCAGTGATCATTCCATGGAAAATCAGAAGTATTGCCTAAGGGCCTCCCAATCAGTAGCGCCAAAGTGCCAAAGGCGTTTCCTCTTGAAAAGATAAAGGCTAAACTGGAGCGACAGGACAGGAAACAGATATAAGTGTGGTCAGAGGAGTCCAACGGAGAAAAAGTTTCACAGAGTAAGAAGGACGAGTGGTAAAAATTAAATCCAGAATGTTAGGCCTATCTCCAAGGCGATCGGGGATATGAGTAAGGTGCTGTACAATCTGCTCTAGATCAGTCAGGATAGAAAAGTTATAAGCTAGTTCACAAAGGATGTTAATGAAATGGGAGGAAAGCCAAAGGTGGTGATCAACCATGAAATCTCTTAAAATGGAGATTTCAGCAAAAGGTGAGTAGGATAAAATATATTCCACTTTGCAAGCGAGAAAGTCAGAGTTTTGGCTAGTCAGAATTAGGAGAAAGGTAGACAGCGCAGATGTATTTAGTTTGAGATTGGCATTTAAGACAAAGGCAGAGGGTGTAGAATTCGGAGGATTCAAGTTCGAGAATACGAGAGCAAGTTAGGTCGTTACGTACATATACGCAACATTCACCTTTGGAATGACATGGAGTACAGAAAAAGTAGGGGGTTACAGTGCAGGGGTTGTCAGTTGTCCCAGACACCCCGAGTTTCAGTAAGAAGGTGAGGTTTAGAGGAGAGGTGGTGTTCAACAGATTGGAAATTTGAGGAAAGGCCGCGAATGCTGCAGAAGTTAATGAAAAGTGATTAAGGCAGAGGCCGAGGATATCTTGAATAGGCAGTAGCAGAACCATCCTCGCTGCCTCGTCTGCGTTCTGGATATCGGCAGGAG
Organism: Bathynomus jamesi; assembly: GCA_023014485.1. Lineage (NCBI taxonomy): Eukaryota > Metazoa > Arthropoda > Malacostraca > Isopoda > Cirolanidae > Bathynomus > Bathynomus jamesi. Next base: position 298,245 of record JAJOZX010000722.1, read on the forward strand.
GAGGGCCACAAGTGGAAACATTTATGGTCCCCTCCCAAAGGGACTCCGAGATCGTTGCCATTTTTTTTTTTTTTTTTAATTTTGAAGATACTTTGGGGGTGATATCGAGTAAAAAAGTTAATACAACATAGGTGCTATTTCCAACCGTTGCGGAACTACGAATGTTTTAAGATGTGCAAATAACAAATCCCTACTTTTGTGTAATTTGGTAGATGGCAGCACTGGTGGTAGTTTTGGTTAACGAAGTTATCACTACTAATCCTGTTTTTTTACTTTCAGTTGGTTCTAATCTGTGGTACGAGACACTGTGTTGCGCTTATAAGGTGAACAATCAAACTGAATCAACAGTTCACACCCGCTGAATACGCTACTATCCATTTCATTTATGGATTCTGTGATGGTAACAGCAGAGCGGCAGTTGAGGAATACTGAAGACGTTTCCCGAACCGCCGAATACCGAACAGGCAAGTGTTTAGTGACACACACCAGAGATTAAGGGAAACAGGGACAATTGTTCCACGTAACCAAGAATATGTAGCACGTCGGCCCGTTGCTGTGGCGGAGCGCATACTGAACCTAGTACAACGTAGCCCAACTACCAGTGTTTGAAGGATTTCTAGAAGAATTGGTGAATCAGCATCGCGTGTATGACGAACCATTATCATTTGCATCGTGTGCAAGCTCTTCAACCGGATGATTACGATAAACGTGTTCAATTTTGCCAGTGGATGGTTATGCATCGCTAAATTCTTAATCGCATACTGTTTAGTGATGAAGCACAATTCATTCGAGATGGAACAACAGACGAAATTCCACTTGTGGTCCGCCGATAATCCCCACAGTATCGTTGAAAGAAACTGGTGTGTAATTGGAGACCAGCTGATTGGACCGTTCGTTTTGGAACAACGACTAACTGCTGATATTTATCTGAACTTCCTGACAAACGAATTGCCGCTTTTGATGGAGGACGTGCCCTTGGAGACAAGGCGCAGGATGTACTTTCAGCACGATGGGGTGCCACCACATTTTGTTCGTCATGTTACAGATTACTTGAATTAGTGGTACGGAAATCGTTAGATTGGTCACGCTGGTCCCGAGATCTCCGGAATTAACGCCTAGATTTCTTTTCATGGGGCCTTATGAAAGAGATGGTCAACAAGACCAAAGTACAAACGAGAGAGGAACTCTTGCGTCGGATTATGGATGCCGCTGCTTACATACGAAATACCCCGAAATGATTCAATGGGCAGTGGACTCTTGTTTGGAACGTGCAAGCGTGTTCACTGAAAACTGAGGCGGACATTTTGAACATTTATAAGGTGTATCTCATAAAATATAGCAATAAATACATCAGATTAATACTCGTTTATTTTTTTCCGTGCACCTTAAAACGTCCGTAGCTCCGCAACGGTTGGAAATAGCACCGATGTTGTATTAACTTTTTTTTACTAGATATCACCCCCCCCCCAAATCACCCCCAAAAGTGTGGAAGACCGGTTGTGAAACACCCTGTATTGCGCGCAAGATCATGTGTGTGTGTGGTGAAGAATTGTGTGCTTTCAAAGAAGTGCGTGTGTTTGAGAGCATGCTGGACTGCTCACAGGGTAGAGACACGGAAAAAGATCAGCTAAGGAGGACAGTGACAAGAGAGACGGGAGTTCTGGAACTCCGTCTCCTGTCTAACGTCCTCTCCCACCCGCACTACTTCTCTGGTCGATTGGTGTTTACTGTCCCCTTGTATATACAGTACATAACCAAAAAACTATTGGAAAAGCATATTATAAAGGATGTATTAGTCCTTTATTTGTGCAGTCAGGTCGTTTTTTTTACAGAAGTACAATAGCACAGAAGTTACAGGCATGGCCGTAACTACCTATGAGGTCACCGAGGTCCGGACCTCGGTAATTATTTCCTAAAAAAAAAAAAGACTGAACCGTTCTCCGTGTATGAAACGCATATTACCGCTTTTCTTTTGAAAAGAGGGAGCGTCGAGCGTTTTGTGTTTAGTGTATAGCTTGGGTTGTGTTTGTAGATGTCATTTTGGTCTGAATTTTGCTCGTCCCGCCGCGCTCGAAAAAAATCTGGACCTCACTAATTTCTAAACCCTAGTTACGGCCCTGGTTACAGGCTACTACATAAAGATCCGATGATCCGATCTAGGGTAGCCAAAGAAGGAAGTAAGGTTTCAAAGATAAGGAAGTAAACAACGTTTATAAATGTATAATGAAACGAGTCGTTACACACACACACACACACACACACACACACACACACACACACACACACACACACACACAAAAAAAAAAACCTCCGCATAAGCGGGATGCCATCGAACCGAGAATTCCGTAACTTCGTTACGAGAAGTAATGTTTGGAGTAACTTCGTTACTAAAAGTAATGTTTCACATGAATTTTATTTCCTTCACTGTAACAGTATTTTGTGGGGATTTTAAGTCAGATGCGCGTCCAGTGGCAACTTTACCCCACTCATCTGGAATGTTTGGAAATTCCTTTTGTCACATTTTGAACAAACACAGTCGATTTTTTTTTTCTTATTGGGATTCTAGCATATGATATTGTTTATAATACTCGACTCCAGCGGAAATCTTTTAAACATATAAGATACCCTTTCAATGACTGTCCCCCCTTGTTTTGAATAATCTTGCGCTGTTCATCATCTTTCATTTACTCACTGCCTCTCTGGTTGGCTCACCTAATACAGTTTGGTTATCATAAAGTTGACTCTCGAGTAATTATTGATCCGCTTTAGTTAACCGATTCCCGCAGCAATTGATTACTACATCTGCTTTTACATATCGAACATAATCAGCTCATTTTGTTTTCCATGGAGAATGTACAGGGTGCATAATAAGTAACTCTCTCTTTTAAAATTCGTATAACTTCCCTATTTCTTACTCAATTTTGATGAAACAAACTAGGTTAAGTTATTCAGAATTTATTGAGGTTTTCATTCACAAACATTCACACGCACTTTACACTTCCACATATGCTCCTACATCATCACAACATTTCCTTCGACGAACAGGTATGTTGTCCACTGCTGTTCGTAACACGCGTTCAGGAACAGTGTTCAGAACATGATTAATTCTTTCCCCCAGTTCATCAAGATTTTTAGGTTTGTGGCAACAAACTTCTTCCTTAGCCCAACCCCACAGAAAGAAGTCACAAGGTGTTAGGTCTGGGCTGCGAGCAGGCCATTCATGCGCACCACGTCTTCCAATCCATCGTCCTGGAAATTTGTCAAGCAGTTATGCCCGCACATCGTTAGAAAAATGAGGTGGTCGTCCGTCCTGGGTGAAATGAAGATTATCAATGTTATTCCATTGCGAAATCATGGGTCATACGCGATTTTTCAACATTTGCAGATATCTTTCAGCATTCATTGTGTTCTGAAGGATAAAAGGCCCAACAATGGTTGTGGATGTCATACCACACCAAAAAGATCAATACAGAAAACCTCAATCAATACTGAATAATTTACAGATTGTTTCATTAAAATTGAGTAAGAAATTGGGAGGTTATAAGAATTTTAAAATAGGGAGTGACTTATCATACACCTTGTATATTTCAGGTGTAAGACAAACTATCAGGTCATCCCATAAGTAATGTCGCTTTTTAGATCGGAATTTGAAGGACAAAAAAAACTCAACTGAAACTTTTTAATCTAGTATATATTTTCCATCGGAATCAATGACACTCTGCCAACGTCCTACAAGCTTTTCAATGCCATGTTTATAAAATTCAGGCGGTTTTGAGGCAAAAAACGTACAAAGACTGGTGTGCAGGTCATCTCAAGAAGTATACTGTTTCTCGTCAAGATAGTTTTGCAGACTCCTGAAGAGATGATAATCTGAAGGCGCAAGGTCTGGAGAATATGGAGGATGTGGAAGTTTTTCCCACCCAAGCTCCTCAATTTTTGCAGAAGTGATCCGAGCGGTATGAGGACGTGCGTTGTCGTGGTGGAACACGATTCCTTTCCGATTAACCAAAGGTCTCTTCTTTTAGTGCAGTGTTCAATCGATCCAGTTGTTGACAGTAAACTTGAACGGTGATTGTTTGGTTGTGTGGTAAGGTTTCAAAGTGTATTACACCACCTTTATCCCACCAAACACTAAGCAACATCTTCCGAGGGTGAAGATTTGGTTTTGGCTGTGGTGTCGCTGGTTCTCCGGCACAAACCCACTGTCGACGGCGCTTAACATTCTGGTACAGTATCCACTTTTCATCACCAGTCACTAAACGGTGCAAAAACGGATCTTGGAGTTCACGGGAATGAAGAGCTGTGCTAATGTTTACCCGCACCCTCAGATTGCCGACCGACAATTCATGTGGCACCCATTTTCCTAACTTAGGCACTTTCCCGAGTTGTTGCAAATGTCGATGGATGGTGGACGGGGATGAATTGAGTTTCTGGGCCAATTCTTCGACAGCTGTTGAACAGTCTTCTTCAAGTGCGGCTAACAGCAGGTCATCATCAAACTCAGCAGGGCGTCCAGAGCGTGCTGCATCTGTCAAACAGCAGTCACCATTCCTGAACTTTTGAAACAATCTTCGACATTTCCTCACATGCAGAATATCGTTGCCATAAATGTCCTGAATGTTTCGCGTTGCTTCAGTAGCACTATTCCCTTTTTTGAACTCGTAAAGCATTATATGCCTGATATGCTCTTCTGATACCGCCATGTTTATGAGGGGTTCACATAAAGCAAAACACACGTCTTCACTGGTCAAGGTCTGTAAAGTATGTAGCGAAACACGATAGATCTCCTCTTAGATATAACCTTCAGAAAATTTATGCTTAAACCGAGTAGGACTAGTTTAAACTTAATCTATCGTAACAAACGACATTACTTACGGGATCACCTGATACTAAAATGGGTCCTGAAGCACATTTCTCCTAATAAGCATCTTCTGAAGCTTTAGATTTCTTCTTCCGTATGCTTCACTACTTCGCTAGCCCTATGAAGTACTTAATAACTTCCGACTGTTCAACAGTATGATCAGTTGCTGGTTCAAGCGTCAATCATGTTGAATGAATGTCATAAAATTTTTTTCTTTCATTTGTAAATTATGATGTCTTATCATACCTTCCCTTCTAGCAATAAACAGCTTAGAAAATTAGTGTTAATAAACTGCAAACTCGGCTGCTTTTTCTCAAAAATTAAAGTAAACGTTTCGAAAAGCTGCTGTTTACAAAATGCACATTAAAAAATCAAATATAAATTGGGCCTAAGTCTGAATTATTGTTTCCACGTAAATGTTCATTCATTAAAAATTGCTTTTAATAACATCATTCATTAAATATCGTTTTTTATTAACATTTGAACTACCACCAAACAAAGCACAAAAACTCTTTCAGCATTTAAAGTATTACTTATTATGATAGCTATTTCCACCCCTTTAGCATGTTCAAATACATCTTTTTTTTTATTATCTGAAGTGTAAATCTGTTATTTCATTCGTGCATTTGCATTTCCATTGAAAGGAAGGGTGTATGGTGCAGGCTCATTTACATTAATCGCGAGCTATGCTGTAAAGCAGCGACCGAGACCATCTAAAACTATACGGGACACTATTGTTCTAGATAAGTTAATTTTTATACTAAAACATCGTGTGGAAATATGGGTTAAAAGATACAGTTGCCCGCATATGTAATGTTCCTCGCCTCACAGACAACTCCGTACATGTGGCAACGCAGCAGTGATAGTCAAGGTACCCCAACTGGGTGAAGGTGGGGTGGAAGGGGGAAAACCGAGTCCAACAACATATAACACAGACATGTACTGTATATCTAAAGGACAAATGAATGTGCAGTCATTGACATACAGGTAATTATAATGTAATGTGTGTTCATAAATATAAACAGTTAATATGATCGTGAACAGCGTTGAACTCCATGTAGTTTACTACGCATATATAGTAACTAGCGGAGCGACCCGGACACATTTTAACTGCAAACACGCAGTATAATTAACGTAAAAAACGACGCTTGTATAGGAGAATATTCCGCGCAAGATGAGGAGAGAGAACGAAACAAATGAAAAAATGAGGTAACCACCCGGGAATCGAACCCGGGATCTTCCGATTGCCGGTCAAATATGATAACCATTACACCATGGACCTCACTCGATCAAATGCCGTAATTCTGCTACATACGCGCAGAAACCGGCAATCGGAAGATCCCGGGTTCGATTCCCGGGTGGTTACCTCATTTTTTCATTTTTCTTCTCATCTTGCGCGGAATATTCTCCTATACAAGCGTCGTTCTTTACGTTGATATATATATATATATATATATATATATATATATACTGTATATATATATACAGGGTGTCCCAGAATTAACTATCTATTTCAATGAAATCGGACAAATTTTTTAAAAACACTTTTATTTATGTTTATCATGTTTAATATGTGTTAAAAATGTATAAATTTCTAATTTTTTTTCATAATTTTATTTTCATAATTTTTTCATTATCTGGTCCAATGAAAGACCGTCTGAAGTCATAGAATGGCAAAGACACTCTCCAAAAGTTAACGTGTGGCTTGGAATGACCAAATCCAAAATTTATGGCCCATTCTTCTTTGCGGAAGCAACTGTAACAGGTACCGTCTACCTTGATATGCTTCAGCAGTTTCTCGAACCACAGCTTTTTGATGATGGCATTCTTGATAATGTTGTGTTTCAACAAGATGGAGCACCATGTCATTATGCTCTAATTGTTCGAGAATACCT
>JAJOZX010000722.1:310000-345000 GCA_023014485.1 Bathynomus jamesi
CCGTTTTCAAATTTGAATTCGAGGTGCGGTCCTTAAGGACTACCAAATTCTTTAGTGCGCGGGAGGCGCGCGATAGGGTCCGTGACCGGGAGCCACGGCGGGGGTTGTCCTATGCTGCGGCTCTTGGCCCTGGCGGGTCCTCTGGCCCCTCCCGTGCTACCCCGGCGTCTACCGGAGTGGTGCCCCCCCTGGAAGTTCCGGGGATTGGTCGTGGTCCTGGCGCCGCGGGTCCTTTTTGTTCCTCTGCCTCACTTTCAGACATCCCATCTGATTCCCTGCCTACAAGTGCCCCTTCTCCCTCTCCGGCCTTGGGGTCTGGATCCTTGCCTACTCGTCTCTCGGGTGGGGAAGGTGATGCCCCGAAGGGGAGGAGGAAGCGTCGCCGTGGTCGGAGTCGGAGTCATCCAGACCCGATCGTAACCGCTGCTCGCCCTGCTTCCCCTTCTTCACCGGAGGGGAAGCGGCGCGCCGCTCCTGATCCGCTCGGGACTGCCCCCCCTATACGGAGGGCTGGTGAGGCGTCACCTCCCGGTGCCCCGACCAGTGTCCGGGTGTCGGTTGAGGTACACCGCCCCATGACACCCTCGATTACTGACTCTGTTCCCATGGTGGACCCGGTCGAGAGGAGCCTGGCCCTTCTTCATGGAGTCTCTTTCCCTTCGGCTCCTGCTGAGAGTGGTCGGGTCTCTCTCCTGGATCTACCTCTCCCACCTGTGGTGGACCTTTCCTCCCCCCCCCCCCCCGTCAGTGCTTGTCTGGTTTGACGAGCCCTTGAACACCTGGTTCTCCCCAGCCCCCCTCTGGTGGGGAGTCGGGGGTTTCGGCTGCGCCCGTCTCGTCGTCTCTTCCCCCCCCCCAGGGGAGCCCCCTCTGAACTCCCTGTTCCACTTTCTACCTCTCGTTCTATAACCTGTAACCCCTATAGAATATATATATATATATATATAGATATATAGATATATATACATATATATATATATATAATATATATACACATACAGACATACAGACATACATACAGACATACATACATATAAACACACACATACATACACACAGACATACATACACACATACATACCACACACATAACACACATATATACATATACACACATATACACACACACAGATATACACAACATACATATATATATATAGATATATATATATATATATATATATAATATATATATATATATATATATATATTATACACATACATATACATAATATAAAGTCAAGATTGACCCAACCTCAGATGACCGATTAAATTGTCATAAAGACAAACGAAAAACAAAAGAAACTGCTTGATCTACGAGTTGCCAAGTTTTTCTACAGCAATGCAATAGCTTTTAATGCCGCTAGTAGCAAAGAATATAAACAAATGATTGTTAAGACCTGGGTATTGTGCACCAACGAGAAAAGACCTAGCAGAAGATGATCTTACTGAAGTACATGATGAAATAGAACAGAATCTGAGTAATGACTTAACAAATGCTACAATAACTCTGCTACAAGATGGATGATCATCAGTGCGGAATGATCCCATCATTGCCACCTCAATCCACACTGGCCGCTCAACATTCCTGCTATCAACGACTCATTGTGGATCAGAGAAGAAAACAGCAGAATATTGTTGTGAACTTGCTATAGCTGCAATAAATGAGGTCCAACAGAAATACAACAAAGATGCGAGTAATTTGAGTCCATTAAAATTTTAGAGAGATTATTAATTAAAATAGCTCAAGTAAATAAAGTAATTATAAAATCCTTACAATACTATGTCAGTACAATACTATAATACTATGTATAAAATCCTTACAATACTATGATTATTTCTCTTTCTCATATTTTCAAGATATCTGCAATCTGTATTTACAAAATGAAGCGCATGAAAGAACTACTTCAGGAGACTCCCTCCGAATGTTTCTCAATTACAGATTGGATGTCGCGACAATATTCTCGTGTTTTGTGTCCATTGTTGATCAGTGAGCATTGTTGTTTTTGTAATTCTTTAATTTTGCAGCAACTCTCTTTCTCTTGCGGAACAGTGTCCGATTATGTCTCGCAATTATTTCTCTCTGCCCTTGGGTTTTTCTCCGGAGCATGTTTTTGCAAAATCTCCAGTCTTCGCCTCTAACGTTAGTAGTAATTTTTCCGTTGTTTTACCCTTAAAAGTGATTTTCCAGCCCATTTTTGCCACGTTTGATTTGATGCCTCCCTAATTTGTAGTCTTGGAATTAACAATAAAAACTTCAAATCTGTTTCTTTCTACAGGCTGCGGCAGTATAAGGATCACCATTTCTGAAGTTGCTACCATGTGGTTGATTTAGTTTATATTTAGCTAGGAACACTTGCGTCTCTGCTATTGGACTTCTTTTTTTTCAAAAGGACAACCACACACTGAAAAAATGGCGCTTGAAGGTAAGCGGGGGTTCGTTGTTAAATTGCATCGTGCTAACAACTCCAAGCCAGAGATCATGAAAGTGGGTTAGGATCTCAAGATCAAAAAGAGGTTCATCAAAAGAACACCGAATCGCTCCCTCGAGATTGGCACACGAAACAAAAGATCCGGCAGCAAGAGAAAACCATTCAAAACCAAGGAACTCTTTAACAAAGTGAAATGTCAGATTTGGCGAAATCCGAAAAGGTCCATGCGGGAAGTAGCCAAGGAGAGATTATATATATATATATACCGTAAGATGGGGTAAATTTCATTATTATTTTTTCTATACAGTTTAGGTACCTATACATAGGTAGATACCTACAATTTATGGACAAAATTGGTACTGTTATATAACGAAATTTACCTTAAACTTAGTGGTGCCCAGTTACCCCATCTTACGGTATATATATATATATATATATATATATATATATATATGATAGGACAGTGGGGAGGGTTGTTAAAAATGATCCTGTAAGTCCCCCTACCGCCTTCAAACGTGCCAGTTGCTCAGTGCCTCCACTAAGGAGAAAAGACTGGTAAGAAGTCAACAACCATTCGAAAAGGTAAGGTGAGGTTCGGCTCCCAACCTCGTGTTCTCCGACGAGAAGTCACTCACTGTACAAGCCGTGTACAACCATCAAAATGATCGCATCCTCGTCAAAAGTCGAAAAGACGTCGAAAAGGACGTTGGGAAGGTCCACCGGACTCAGAAGCCCGTTTCCATGATGGTCTGGGTTGCCGTGATCATGAAAGGCTATATATAACTGCATGCCGCCGCCGCCACCTCCTCCTTTAAGGAGAGCTTGCAGTACCAGACTTTCGACACATTCTCATCCCCATTTTATCCAGTTCTCATCAAACTCTCTCAAACGCAGCGCGTTCAGGCATCTTTTCAAGACCTAATCAAGGCATACAATGAAATTGGCACCAATGATGATATGAGTAGACGTGGAAGATGATCAAAGCTATCCAATCTGATAATGAACACCTAAGATTAGAGCATTAATTGGCAGACATAAAAGCAGCTACCTCGCGGCAGAACTGCACGAAACTACCAGGGTCAAAATTAACTCGTTCAAAGACACAAACTACCTCAAGAAAGGGTAAAAGGGCGAGTTGTAGTGGGTTTCAATGAACATGAACGTAAATTCATTTAAAAACAAGTTGAAATCTAGATTAATAATGAAATACTAATAAAAACCTAGCATTACACGTAAATTACTCTATTACTCGTTCATTTCTCGCGTTTAACTATCAATTCTTTGTATAATATTGGTATCATATCTTCATTAATTACTCTGTATTTGTTTCATATCTATAATAATAACTAAACATTAATATATACTGTACTCTATTTACACTATTAGTTCGTTTGTGTATTAATCATAATTTGAACGCGACTTATATATCATGTATTAAGTGTTAATTTATATAAGTGTCCAATTGGCAGTATTACTCGTATTATTATAGCGTAACAAATTGTAATGTAAACGAGTAAAAAACAATATCTTCACAATAATTTAATGATTTCACAATGATTTAAATTCATTGTCTAATTTTCAACTATTAGTTCATTTATGTATTTCAAAATTATTCCCAATTCTTATTCACCATTTATAATAATAATAATAATAATAATAATAATAATAATAATAATAATAATAATAATAAGTTTTGTCTTTAATTAAGAGCCTAGTAAAGCCTAAAACTTAAGGGCCAAATTAAATAAAGTCCAATTTCACAATTATTTGTTAAAATTATTATAAGAAAAACTGTATTTATTTTATAAATAAATAAAGAATATTCAATACTGAAGAAAAACCAATAATGAAATTACATTGTCTATTAGCACGTCGGGGAGGGGAAGGGAGGGCGCACAAAGACACGTGATTAGAAATAGGGTAGTCCTGTGAAAAATTTAAAAAACACTAACCTATCATGCTATACTTTATTTTACGTTTCCCTCCTCCGAATGACTGGGTAACTAAAGCTTTTGTTTTCAGTAAAAAAATTTCCTATATATGTTCGTTCATCTTTTTTTTTTTAATGTTAGCAGTAACTGATGAAGAAGAAGAAGCCTTGTCCGTCCAATATAATGTACTATCACTATATACATATTTCTGGGTGAAAGCTTTACACGTTCTCGCTCTTAAGTCTCAGTACTATATGAGAATCGATCAATCACTCAACTATTTACTCGATCACTCTCTCGGGCTAACCCGCAGTGGATCTTCCGAGTCTTAACTAAAGCGTAACTTCTCTCACGGGCGTAAGCTCCTACGTCAATGAAGACATACATCTCATCCGAAGCCAAGGACGTGAAATTTTTCGAAAAAAATGGGAAGGGTATTTTAGGGGGTCTTAGCCCCTTTGATAATGCTGCTGGATTAGGAATTCAAAAGAGGTGAAGTTCTCTTCTCGCGCAGGGCCCGGCTCAGAATAAAGTTGGGCCAAGATGGAATAAGTTGAAATGGACGATTTTCTATTTGAGTGTCACTTCTACGGCTTGGTAGTACGTTATAAGTACTAGTAGTAAACTCACCAAAACTTTAAACACCGACTTTAAGAACAAATATTTATTATTTAATGATATTTAATTGAAGAAGGATAATAATAAATGCGGCAATCTGAGTCGCTCAATGCTGAAACTGTGGTTTTATTATAACAGACATTATATACGGAAATAAAGCTAAAAGAATAACTTATTTCTACAGTATTTTGGCACTTGTACATACACTTATTAACATTTTGTTAACTTACCAATCACAGTCATTTCTCTGTCTATAAACTGTAACGGGTTTTCACCCCTTCAATTGCCAAATATGGTAAATTTTTCTTTCTTAACCCATTACAAAAAAATTGGTTCGTTTAAAAAAAAGGCGTGTCGTTTCGATCCCCGGTACTAGAATTATATATACAGCAGTTAAGTTAGTTTTTTCGCTTTGTTTTACTGTAAATATATTCTAAACTTAATCAGAGTTCACAAAGTAAATTTTTTTTCGGTTGGAATTTTGGCAACCAGCTATATGAAAGAATGTTATATTATCTGTGATCATGCTAATGCAGATTTGTAGACTGCTACTGTCCGCGCTTAGCTTTTGTATTTTAAATGAAAATGATGATACACAAGGAACAAACAAATACAAAGATTATCATGACAAATTTCATAATTTCACATGAAGAACACTATTTAAGTGTGTGTGTGTGTGTGTGTGTGTGTGTGTGTGTGTGTGTGTGTGTGTGTGTGTGTGTGACTTTCTTTTGGGGGGGGGGGACGTTCATTTAAAAAAAAAGAATTTTTAGCAAGAAAAAACATCGACCCAGTTTAAAATTTCTAATGTTCTTCAAAAATAACTTTATTTAAAACAAACCTGAAAGTGATAAAATAATGTTAAAAAAAAAAACCTTTTTGGCATATTTCAGGAACACTAACTCTCACTGTCGAATATACGTACGAGGTGTCCAAGAAATAATGATACAAAAATAATTGGTCATTTTTCTAATTATTATTAATCAATATGTATGGAATATATGTGGTTTAACACTTTCAAACTGGCCAATTTAATATGCCTTTTGAATATGGCATACTTTCCTGTTCCTGATTACTACTATTAAAATTTTTTTTTAAATAATTCACTCTATATCCTCACGGAACGTGATCGCGGGAAGTGATCAGGAAATTCCGGTGCTTAGCATCAGGGCTGTGCGGGTCTATCACTTTCGGGTCGGGTCCGGGTCTGGGTCATTTTTCTAATTTACTTTCGGGTCCGGGTCATTTTTCTAATTTACTTTCGGGTCCTGGTCCGGATCCGGATCCGGGTCGGACCCGAAAGTTCACTTTCAGGTCTCGTCGGGTCTTTCAGTATATGACCCGGGTCTGGGTCGGGTCCATTTTAAAAATGTTATAATTATAATCTGGTATAGGATAGGTAATAAGACTGCTACCGTAGCTACATTAACATGTTTTCTGAAACATAGTAAAACACTATATGGCAATACGGTAGTAGCCTAACCATACATATGTTAATTAATCCGATTTTGGAAATGTTTGAAAGTAGGTGTATTAATTGTATTAATATTTAATAGTAACGAGGTATAGTTATACATGCATTGCTAAGGGACAAAGTACGATGTATGATTGCTCTCTTCAGCCCCCTTATTCTAACAGCACTTGATCATATCGGACCCGTTGTCCGTTGCAAATGGATACAACTTGTGGAGATCCCAAGTCGTACTCGGTTATTAACACAGACTGAATGGTTTGTTTCAAAACATCTATGAAATTAATTATTTATTACTGATTTAGATTTAAAGTAACATTCTTTTACATATACTGTAATATTGTACTATATATATATATATATATATATATATATATATATATATATATGTGTGAAATTTAAAATAATTTTTTGTGTGAAATGTAAATAATTTTTACCTGTATGCGAGCAGTGAAGTTCCTTGACAGCCAATGTTTTCACTTCAATTTTGTTTTCAAAGTCATATTGGGCTTGAATACCTAAAAATCCTCTATCTAAGTGGCTGCAACAATCTACTTTTAAATGAAACATTTTTTTTTTAAGATAGAAATGGTTCAACCAAAATTTTAAATCCAATATCTTCTACAATGCTAAAATTTTGGCCGCCCGTCTATTGTCACCCACGAAATAAAGCCATTTTCTAAAGTTTTCTTATGAAGATGCGGGTGAACTCCAACTTTAATTTGTTTAAAAAAGTTTTTAACACTAGTTTGGCCTACATTCATTCCCTTGGTTTGTATTTGAGTTTTCGAAGTACTGCTAGTGCTAGGTAGGCTTTTATCATGATCCTCAACTTTACGATATATGTCTGGGTGACACGATTTTAGGTGTCGCTTTAGGTTTGTCACATGATTGCCACTATACACTTTTCCACACTTTTCAATTTGTCACGTAGATGTTTTATCAATATTATTATATTTAAAATATTCATTTGTAAGGCTAGTTTTTTGCTACCACTCCCCACCGAAAAAAGACCTTGTAAAGGCATTGCAAATATAACTAGCAAACGAAGCACTGGAGACCAACCAATGTACACAGTACATAACTCACAAACAAACAAAATATATTATGATTAGGCTATTCTTCCGTCACCGTTAACTCTCCACTTCCAGTCAGTCAGTCATTTGGAGGGTGGGGTGATAATTCAATACATTGTTGCCAAATCTAAAGGCGCGCACATAAATTTTGTAAACTAAAAACCCGTCTGTGCGGGTCCTTCACTTTCGGGTCGGGTCTGGGTCTGGGTCAATTTTAAAATTCACTATCGGGTCCGGGTCTTATCTCACTTTCGGGTTAAACCCGGGTCTGGGTCCGGGTCCGACCTGCCAGCCCTGCTTAGCATAAAAAATAAAATCTACATGAAAAATTTAAATTTATTTTTCCATCCAAATTACAGAAATGTGTAAAATCCAACAACCTATTATTAGTAAAAAAAAAAAAAAAAGGTGTAATGTTACAGATGAAATCATTTTCTGTTAGTCGTAATGTTATATGAAACTGTCAGTGTATGTCTTTCAAAAGGGATACCTGTGCCTGTTTTGCATTTGTTATAATAATATTAGGTTGAATAGACTAAACATAAAGTCACAAAAAACCAGATTCGTTACTTTACTTTAATGACAACCACTGATGAGAACCAAATTCGCGTAAGTACGAGGTTGCTAGTGCAATTAAACTTTCAATACTTCAAACACTTAATTCTGTCCCATCCAAAATGTACATACACGAGTCTTCTTCTGACATTAATGACAACTGCAATGTCTGTCAGAAGAAATTTCAATCGATTTATCACGTAGGTTTTTCGCGAGTTCGCCAGACTCTGCCGCTCTTTCAATGAATGGATTGAGTATCCATCTCTTACCAAGACTTCCATCGTCACGTGAGAAATAGTTCGGCAGCTATTTTGGCAGATGAAGTGTGTTCCATCATCGTGCGGGGAAAGGAGGAGGAGGATCGACGCGAATTTTTTTTATGTCAAAAGGGGGTCGCCACCACGAAACACGTTGAGAAACACGCTTCTCGGGCCTACGCCTAACTTTAGTTAACAATCTTTTATAAATTTTACACACATACTAGATAGTTTTCTTTGGTTTTATAGCACTTTGCAGTTATTTTATTGCCTATATATTTATCTATATGTTTGGTTTGAAATGTAAAAGAATGCCGTAGCCTGTTCGTGCAAGTTTAATTAACAGAAAGTCTATTTTAGCTATATATTTAAAATATACATATATAGTATCCTTTTGTTCCTATAACATTAAAAGTAATTTGGTTTTTAAATTAGTTATTTATTTTCCCTATATATATATTTTTTTTTTTTAATTGGGTTGTTTAACCTCCTTCGCAACATCTGAGGTCATATGACGGAGGGGACCTACAGCTTTACGTGGGATCCGAACCACGGGTCGCTACATAATCTGGGCGCAGAGGACGGTCTCCCATCCAACTACTACCCAGACCCAATGTTGCTTAACTTCGCTGATCTCCGAGAAGCGGTGTTACGACATTGGCCACTACGTAGCCCTTCCATATATATATATATATATATATAGAGAGAGAGAGAGAGAGAGAGAGAGAGAGAGAGAGAGAGAGAGCCAATGTGACCACCTTTGCATACTGACTACCCAACTAATTGGCCACTTTCTGCGATCCCGGCAAAAATTCTATATTTGCAATGTACGTTTTTCTCAGGATCATGACCACCTGCATATTGTGGAAAGTGACCGGTTTACCCAACAAAAATTAATTTTTGTTCAGAATTTAATTTGTTAAAATGACCGTACAATTTTAATAAAACAATGATCTCGACTTAATTTTTATCGACTCACATCTATAATTTCTGAATAATTATTTCCACAATTAAATTAGTAAATTAAAAACGAGCGAGTTTCAGTACAAAATGCATCGCTTTTTGAAAATTAGTGGAACAATCCTTTTGGAACTGAAGCTATTGATTGTTTAAACCAGGGCTGGGTACCACCAATATAAATGATGCTGGAACTGGTATTTGGACGATAATTTTTAACTCAATTGTTACTGGTATTTGTGGCTAAATGGTACTGATATTACCAACTTTCCAAAATGGCAATGGTACTTCGCTAATAGTTATAGGGCCTACAAACACTTTATACATCTAGAATCTACTTTTTAATATTACAAAAATTTAAAACTATTTTTATATATGCATAACTAAAGAGAATTTTTAACCTTCTGATCACTAGAATCTATTTTTAATATTGCCAAAGTGAAATACGACCTATTTAAAATTAAATCATTTAAGTAAAATTAGAAAAAGCATCGCTTCAGTTAAGTCCATTAGACTTCAAAAACAAAATGATATTTAAGGAGGTTTCTCACAAAGATGACCTCAAATCATTGAGAATGAAGTGCATAGAAGAAAAGAGCCTCTCCACACTGACTTCAGTTGGAGGAAGGGCAGAAACTATTTGAACAGCCTCTACTAAAGGATTTGGTCGTTTGGCTTCATATTTTATAAATTCAGTAATAAAAATAAGAGAATAGTTCTTATAGGGCGTCTAGAGCAGCGGTTCTGAACCTTTTTCTTCTTCCGTACTCTTTGAACTCTTTCAAGGGATTTTCTGGATTTTCGAGAGGCATAGACGATTTTTACTTTCTTTACACGACCGCGTAACTCGTGGACGTTTGTTAATCGTATATAAAATTCAAAGGGTTATATTTTTAGGACCACGTCGCGTAACCCCTAAGATTTCCTCGCGTACCCCAGGTTCAGAACCACTGGCCTAAAGCGTCGAGGAACTTGAGGAAGGCTGCTTGAAAAGGATCGGGATATAAGGTTGGTGTTTCAAACGAAAATACCAATAAAATACTACCAGATTATGCGGTATACCAGCTGCTTTTAAGAGTTACTGCTACTGGTATTTCAAGCTTTAAATGAGTGGTACTGGTACCAAAATCTAAGTTGTAGTTACTGGTATTTGGTACTGGTACCAAAATCTAAGTGGTTGTTACTAGTATTTGGTGTTGATTCTGGTACTACTGGCTCCCAGCCCTGGTTTAAACACTATCTTTTAAATAATCTTACAAATAAAAATCACGGGGTTTTAGATCTGGTGATGTTGGCGGTCATGATATTCCTTTCTCATAAACCGCAGGAAATCTGTAGGACGACTCTTCGTCGAAAGTATCGCGAGCCGAGAGGACATCATATACGTAGAGCAGTGGGGGCAACCTCTGACCCGCCCGCGGGTCAATTGTAGTATATAGTATATATATATATAAAATAATAATTATTATTACATGAAGAGTGTTTATTATTTTAAAATGTCCCGAAAATAGCGTATTTTGATTTAAATTTTGAACACTGACCCATTATCAAATTACCAATAAATCAAATTGACCCAGTTTCAAAAAAAGTTGCCCACCGTACCACTGATATAGAGTATATTTGGCACTAGGGAACTAATTCCCCGTGTGTAGAGAAGGTACAGCAAAAATTTCTCGCTTTTATTTCATTTAATACAAATACAAACCTTTTAACGTGCCACACATTTAAAAAAACATCCAATACATATTTTGAATATATAAAATATCTCGGTTAATGAAACTCGCGCGTACGGGCTACACAAAACGTTTAATAACTACCTTCACCATCTTTTATATTTCTAATAAAAAATATAGGTAAGTATAAACCCAGTAAAATACTCCCTAATGCTATAAAAACAAAATATCTAGCACGCGCGTAAAAATTATGAGGTTGGTTGATGGGGTTGTTTAACCTCGTTCGCAATATCTAAGGGGTATATGACGGAGGGAACCTACGGCTTTGGACGGGCCCACATCCAACTACTCTCCGGACCAAATGTCACTTAATTTAGGCCAAGGCCATAGATCAGGGATTACCAATTAATTTTCTCCGCGACCCGCTTATCGTACGTGTTTCTGTAACTATACCGAGGTTCGTTGTCTCCTCACCACCCTACCACGAGTGTTTTCGTAATGTGGCTGACATTATTTTAGCAAAATTAACTTAAAATCACCACTTTAATCTCGGAATGAAAACCAAATTTAAAATTTACAAAAATAATAGAAAAAGTTGGATTTTGATTCTTTCGAAATGCGCGAGTTTCGCCTACATTTTAAAGTAAATCCAACAGTGGTGTACGGATTTACTCCCGGTAGACCAAATCTGGACCGCGGTTTGCCGATCAGTGACTGATGCCCTATAGGGGATATCTAATATCTATACCAATTTTTAATAGGAAAAATAGGACAAAAAAGTAGGCCATATTCAAAATCTCAGCCATACTATCATAGGCTATATTAAGTCTTACTCATACCTAATTATTATTAATGTTATAAATTAAACTAATCCATTAACGCTTAATCATCAACTTGAGTTAATATGGTCGTAGAAAATGACCAAAGAAGGGTTTCGCCATTATTTTCTGTTTGAGGGTGGCCATTTTATTAGATTATTTAATTAAATCACATTTCAATATAATTTTAGAGATCTTTATAATCTATACTAAAAATTAATCCGAAATCGCTCTTAATATTCAACAATAAGAGTTAATGCAGTCCGAAGATTTAGCAAAATAAACCTTTTATACCGTTTCATCACCTTTACATATATATATATATCATATGGGATGAATTTCACAATTAGACACGTGAAATGAATGAATGATATAAACCCACAAGGAAAAGGAAAAATGATTCCAAGGCATATATATATATATATTATATATAACTCAGAGTGGTCCCCCGAGAAAACTTTTTATGGAATACACAAGCCTAATGTGCATGGAACCAGGAACCCTTCTGTGATAATTAAATCCACTATAGGCCAAATAAGTAATGATAAGTGACAAATACTAAAGTTTTTTCTTTTTCATGATGGAAGAACAACGCGGGCAACGGGTCACTACTCACTAGCAAAGAGACCCCAAAGACATCTGGTGAGGGAAGCTAGTATTTGCCACTTACCATTACTTATTCTAACTATAGTGGATTTAATTATCACAGAAGGGTTCCTGATTTCACGCACATTAGGTTTGTTTGTATATGTGTATATATATATATATATATATGATGAATAAAACCACGAAGGAAAGGAAACACAGAGTGGTGCTCAAGCGCTTTCGTCTAATGACATCCTCAGGAACACTAAAGTACAGAAAGAGTTCAAGACTATATATAGGTTACAACAACAAAAAAAAGTGTGTATATATATATATATATTATATATATATATATATATATATATATATATATATATATATAATATATATAATATATATATATATATAAGAAACATTGAACTCACCAGACAAAATGAGTGGTCCGTCTTCAAAAATTTACCGTGGATCCAACCTTTGTTTGATGAAATTTACGAGTTGCGTCGGAGAACTTCTTCACTTCGTAACATTTTGGATCGAAAAATTAAGTCTCATTCGAAATAGTCAGTGGAGTAAAAAAGCAAGCTCGAAATGGGTTTTGAACCTTTCTTCGAAAAACATTAGTGACGATGCAAAAAGTGCCCTTGGATTTGGTATGTCCTTTTTTATTGTTAAAAAACCTTCTGCTTTATAACAAATTTGTTATAGTCTTGCTTGTTTTGAAAAACAGTGTAATTTTCCCCCGTCTTTAGTTAACATAGTTAAAGGCCTTGTTTATAGTGCTGCGAATAGTACTTACGAAGATAACTTTCCTAAACGTTTTCGCAATAGCCTCTCACAATTAAAAAAAAGATGGTGAGCTCCATATTACTAAAGCGGACAAGGCTAACACCATAGTTATTATGGACAAAGTGGACTACATTAGAAAGATGAATGAGTTGCTCCAGGACCCCGCCACATACAGCAAACTTAGGAAGAACCCGCAGGATGACGTCATCAAATTATTCAATAGTGGCTTGAAACGCATTCTCAAAGATCATAAGGACTTAATTCCGCTTTTCATGTCCACTTCACCTTCTCTTCCCTACCTTTACGGTTTTATTAAAACCCACAAACCTGGCAACCCTATGCGCCCTATTATTAGCTCGGTGGGCTCTATTACTTATAAGCTCTCCAAATGGCTTGTCAAAGTCTTCTCCCCCATTCTCGGAACTATCTCTGATTCACATGTAAAAAATTCCATGGATCTCACTTAAAAATTGAATAATGTATGCACTGAAACCAACGATAGATTGATCAGTTTTGACGTTTGTTCAGTTTACAAAAGTGCCGATTGACGATATGCTTGACTTTCTCGCCCGAGAATTACATAAGTACGACCTGCCATTACCTGCACACATCGTTTTGGAACTTATTAAGCTTTGCATCACAGACTGTAAATTCACTTTCAGCAGCGAGCATTATCAACAAGTTTTTGGGATGGCCATGGGTAACCCCTTGTCGCCCCTCCTCTCCAATATTTATATGGAGTTTTTCGAAATTACTTACATTCCGAGAATCCTGGGGGTTGGCATCCCTTGGTTGCGGTACGTCGACGATATTTTGTGTATCTGGCCCATGAATCGTGACCTGGATGACTTCCTCCTTCAGTTAAATGATCAAGTCCCTTCCATTAAGTTTACTTTAGAAGTGGAACAAGACAACTCAATCCCATTTTTGAATGTGCGTGTACATAGGGAAAGCCCAGGTTTTAAGTTTAGTAGGCCCTATCTATCGGAAAATAAACAATTTGTCCTACGTGCACTTTTACTCTGGACATGACATCCCATTAAGGCGGCCATATTTTCCTCAATGTTTCTCCGCGCTTTTAGGATCGCCAGTCCGGAATACATCAATGCCGAATTAGAAAAAATCAACGGTATTGGAAGTGATCTGTGTTATCCATCTGCGTTTATGGAATCTTGTCTTAACAAGGCAAAACGAACCTTCTATCGTGTGAATAATAACTCTCGCACTTTGTCAAAGAATATTTTAGTACTTCCACTTTTCCCGGGCTTTTTAGGCATTGCCAATGTACTTAAATTTTTGGATATTAATTTAGTATTTTCATATAACAATATTGTGAAAAATATCATAGTAAAAAATAGCCCTACCAATAATTCAGGCATTATCTATAAAATTGGTTGTAAACAATGTGATTCCGTTTACATAGGTTAGACGGGAAAGGATTTGCACACGCGTGTAAAACAGCATCAATATTCCGTTAGAACGGGACACTCGTCCAGTGCTCTTTTTGTCCATTTGTCAGAATCATCACATTGTATTGATTGGAATAATGCTTCAGTTTTGTTTCATTCTAGCAACATTGTTAATAGAAATATTCTTGAGTCTGCTGTTATTCAAATTACAAATAACTTTAACATGAGCAAAGGTCTCTTCCAACTCGATCCCGTTGTTTTGAATTCGTTCAGAAGGGATTTAAACAAGAAGAGCAGAGTGCTAAATCTTTGGTAATGCTTCCCTTATAAAATTGTATGCTCCTCTTACAATTTTTTTATTTTTAAATTCATTTTTATTTCTTTATTTTTATTTTTTGCGACATATATATGATTTAGGTATTATCCATAAAATAGGTTGTAAATAATCCATTTGAGCTTGAATTTGTTTGTATGCTGCTCTTACAATTTTTATATTTTTCATTTTATTTTTATTTTATTTAACTGTTCTTCTATTTTTATATAATTTTTGTGACCTATATATCATTTAGGTATTATCTATAAAACTGGTTGTAAACAATTCATTTTAGCTTGTGTTGAATTCAAGCAGTGCTAAAATTGGGAGTTTTCCTTACAAATGTGTATGTTCCTCCCACAATTTCTTATTTTTATACTATATATAAATATATATATATACTTTTTTTTTGTTGTAACCTATATATAGTCTTGAACTCTTTACGTACTTTAGTGTTCCTGAGGATGTCATTAGACGAAAGCGCTTGAGCACCACTGTTTCCTTTCCTTCGTGGTTTTATTCATCATAAATATTTTTCACGTGTTACTTTCGTGAAATAATTTTCATATATATATATATATATATGCTGCAAACCCACAAGGAAAAAGACAAACGATTCCAAGGCCTTTCGTGTATTCAGAGCTACACCTCGTCAGGGAATGAAGAGAGAAGGCAAGATGCCCATAAATATATACAACGTAGCGGAAACCAAAACAATTAGCACATATGATAATTAAAATCCACTCTAATAGACAGTTTATTTCCGCAACAGTTTCGATGCCCACTGGCATCTTCTTCGGGTGGATACAGAAAAACGACTGAACCAAAAACAAGAGGGAAAACAGTCCATCGAAGGATGATGGTCAGAATAAAAATGCACAGAGTTATTATTAGTAGGCTTGCGAGAGACTTCAAATTTGAACTGAATTTGGAGATGCTCTAATCAGTTCAAATTTGAAGTCTATCGCAAGCCTACTATTAATAACTATGTGCATTTTTATTCTGACCATCATCCCTCGATTAAATCCTCTATTTTCTCTGCTATGTTTCTTAGAGCATTGAGAGTTGTCAGTCCTGAATTTTTAGATTCCGAGTTATGCAATATCATGAATATTGGTACTAAATTACGTTATCCTATTTCATTTTTAGATAACTATCTTTGGAAAGCCAAGAATAGGTATTATAATAATGTAATTGTAAGGGAATTTGAGCGTAAAAATATCCTAAGCCTACCTTACCATGTTAATTTTCGATATCTTCCGACTTTACTTAAAGCAATTGGCATCAATGTAGTCTTTAAGTATAATAATACTGTTAAATCACACCTAATAAAGAATAGCCCGGATAATGTTGTTGGTTGTGTGTATTCGATCGGATGTACACAATGTAACTCAGTATATATAGACCAAACGGGTAAAACGTTAGATATTAGGGTAAAACAGCATAAATATGCGTGTAGAACGGCTAATAATTCCAATGCTTTGTTTAACCATATGTATAGATGTAATCATAGCATCAAGTGGGATAGTTCTAAAGCGCTTGTTGAAAACAGAGATATAATAGAAAGAAATATTCTAGAATATGCATTTATCCATTTTAAAAACAATTTCAATAACAGTGCGGGAATGTATAAAATTGACAATATCTTGTTAAAATTCCTTTTGCCTCTCATTAACTCTTAAGTATGTGCTAATTGTTTTTGCTTCCGCTACGTTGATTATATTTATGGGCATCTTGCCTTCTCTCTTCATTCCCTGACGAGGTGTAGCTCTGAATACACGAAAGGCCTTGGATTCGTTTTTCTCTTTCCTTGTGGGTTTGCAGCATTCATTCATTTCACGTGTTTGTGAAATTCATCCCATATACAGGGCGTCCCAAAAAATGTATACACACTTTAACAGCTGATAGCTCAATTGATGTTTCTTTCTTTCCAAGTTAAACCCATTAGAATTAATAATGGCAGTCAGACTAAGCTTTGAACAAAGGAAATTCATTCTAAAATGCTACTGGAAGTGTGAAAACGCAGTTGAAGTGCAAAGACAGTTTAGGAGGGAGTTTCAAACAGATCCACCAACGCGACTTACCATCACTCGAATTAGAGATAAGTTTGAAGCCGATGGAACTGTTCAGAATGTCCACAAGAAGCGTTCCGGAAGACCACGGACATCGACAAGCCCCACAAAGCAAGAAAGAGTACTGGAAACGTATCACCAAAGTCCAAGAAAATCTGTGCGGCAAGCGAGTCGTGAGGTAGGAATTTCAGAATCGTCTGTCCAACGCATTTTGAAGCGCTGTCAATGGAAAAGTTACATTCCAAGATTAGTCCATGCTATTAATGAAGATGATGATGATCCGGACCGAAGAGTGGAGTATTGCGAGTGGTACTTGGCACGATGTGGATGTGGATGTGGATTGGACGAAGGGGTTTCGTAGAATACCCTCCGCGTTCACCAGACCTCACACCACTAGACTTTTTCTATGGATATACTTAAAAGACAAAGTCTACGCTATAAAACCTGCAACAGTCGCTGAATTGAGAGCAGCCATTGAACGAGAATGCACACAAATACCAAACGAAATGTTTCGTGATGTTTGCGATTCCATTGCTTCGCGTTATCAGCAGTGCCTGGACCAGAACGGACGTCAGTTTGAAAACAGGCGTTGACAAAACAATTAAATAATGTCTGTAGATTCTATTACATTTTGAAAATGAAATGTATTTTAATAAACGCTGCCTTTATAATTATTTAAAGTGTGTATACATTTTTTTGGGACGCCCTGTATATATAATAAAGGTTAGAATAGGAGTGAAGAATGAATTAGTCTTATACTATAATAATGTAATACAGAACCAATTATCTTGCTCACATCAATGTTAGACCTACTGTACAGTAGGGTGTATGTGTATCATACTTAGTGTTGCAACCCAAAAAAAACAAGGATGTTTTTTTTATAAAAAAAACACCAACAAAAAAAAACAACGTTTTTTTTGTTTTTTTTATATGAGCTAATTCTGTTGTGTATATATACTAGTGTGTATATACTGAAGTCTTCTGGGATAAACTGGATGGATCTTTGAAGTTGTTGAAGCCGGTTTCTGATGCTATCACTGCAGTAGAAGGGGACAACAAATACCTCTCTATTGTACCAAAGATATTTAATGACCTTCAACAATCCTTCGAGAAGAATCTCTCCTCGAGCCCAATTCTGAAGAGCGAAGAAGATTGTTTTAAGGGAATTATTCCTAAACGGAGAAAGTTTCTTCTTAGAAGTATCCACCTGGCAGCAAATCTTCTTGATCCTTGCTACAAAGGATGCCACATCTCTGGAGAAGAAATAGTAAGTTGTTGATTTTACAACTAGCACCGAATATTGAT
Organism: Bathynomus jamesi; assembly: GCA_023014485.1. Taxonomy (NCBI): domain Eukaryota; kingdom Metazoa; phylum Arthropoda; class Malacostraca; order Isopoda; family Cirolanidae; genus Bathynomus; species Bathynomus jamesi. The sequence goes on from JAJOZX010000722.1 coordinate 328,259, forward strand.
TTATGTTCTTATTTTGCAGACATTCATTATCTATTATTTGATATTATTTTATATTTAATGTGTTACAAATTGTATTTCAGGTGGATGCCATGGAAGTCATACAAGAGATATCTGTAGCTGTTCCATCTGTGGATGATAGCAAGACATTGGGAGAGTTAGCTGACTACCGATCAAAAGAGAATATCTTTGCAAAGCCTTTTGTCTGGAAGGCAGCTGCACAGGTGAATCCAACAAGCTGGTGGAATGGAATTTGTGGTTCGACCCAGCTCTCCAAGGTTGCAGCAAATATTCTGAACCTGCCCCCAACTAGTGCAGCTGTGGAACGCTCTTTCAGTCGCCACTCATGGATCCACTCAGTCAAACGGAACCGACTGACAACTGATAGAGCATCTAAGCTAGTTTTCATCGCTCATAACCATGCTTTGGGTGATCACAATGAACCACAAGACCATGAATCTGAAGCAGGTGCTCAGCAGAAGCAAAACATGTCCCAGACAACTCTCCAAGCACAAGAACGGCCATCATCAAGCAGAGAGTATGATCATGAAGGGAATGAAATGTTCTATTCAGAGTCTGAAGCAGTCTGAAAACTCAATGTATGATGAATGACTCTCTATGACTCCTCAAATGATGAATGATGATGAAAAAAATGTTGAAAGTGTATTTTTTTTTAGTTAATTAATATAAATTTACAATGGATTTTATAATTGGGCTTGTGTCTGGACTCTGGAGTCTTTTTAGGGGCAGTGTCAACCTTTATTAAAAGGAAAAATAATGAAAAATGGATTTAAACCTTTTTTGTTTTCGTTACTCCTTGAAATCAATGTTACAATGAGAACAACATACGTGTACTTTTGTTTCAAAATAAAGAAGGGATAATATCTATATACCAATTTTATAAAAAAAAAACAAAAAAAAAAAACCATGAAAAACAAAAAACACGTTTTTTTTGTAAAAAAAAAAAACACGATTTAAAAAAAAACAGTTTTTTTTTTCAACACTAATCATACTCATTGAAGCCCGAATTTCAAGATTGGCAGTATGTATTCCTATGTAAAATTAAATTTTAGGAGGGGTTTGGTTTTCTTGAACTTTTGCTAAAAATCACGTTTAAGTGTTCAAATTTCCACTTTTTCCTTTTCTGGTTATGTAACAGACCGATTTCTTACCAAACAAAAACCATTGTAACAGCTGTTATAGGCTACTAGAGTTTCACTGTGATAATTTTCTATGTTTCAGATACAAAGCTCGGTGAAGACTGTGTATGTAGCCACCATGGCTAAGCAAGGCCGAAAGACTAGAAAAAGTTCTGGTTCAAAGCTGTGATATCTGGTGGGTCCAGGCAAGCAGTTATTTCCCACAGAAGTTCCAACCTGGAGAGCTGTGTTTCAGAGAGGAATCCTCCTCCACGAAGAGAAGCTGCTTCTGGATGATATGAAGAGAGCTCAGTACCCTCTGCAAGATTTGGCTAAGGACTTGGCATCACTGGTACTGGCACAGTGGCGCAAAAGCAATGCCATGTTCACTCCTCCTGTGAGGCTGTGATCATTCAAGAGAGATCCATTGCCAGGAAGATTCTTGTCAGGTGGAATGAAATGATTGACCTAGTGAATGGCAGAGTGAAGGCTGCAAAGAGAGAGAAGAGAATATCTGAACTTGATACATTGTTTGACATAACCTGCAGACATGATATCACTCTCTGTGGAACTGAAGCATCTGGCTGCTCTGGCTGTGCTGCTAGAGTTCATGTCAACTGTGACTGTCCTCTGCCTCAGAAGATTCCAAAACTAGAGCTACAGTGGCTCCATTACCAGAGGATCAAAACCTCAGAAGTTTCTGGCTTCTGGATGGCATCTGTTGATGTGAAGGAAACAGTGAACCAGGTAAAGGCTGCTAAGAGGAAGGAGGAAGAACAGAAGGCAGCTGAGAAGAGAAACAGAAAAGAGGAAGAAGAAAAGGAGCTACTGCTTAGAGCTGAGGATGGTGATGAAGATGAGGTGACTTCCTTGCAAGAGTCTCCAGGCAGAGCAGCTCCTACTGCTAACACAGATTTTTCCAGTACTGCACCAGGCACAAGCTCCAGTGTCAACACTGGCAAAGTCTCCACCTCTGCCAGGAGGAACTACATGGATATCTCAGGCACTGCTGAGGCTGCAGTCAGGTTCAAGGTGGCAAACACTCCTGCAGTAGCCATTGCAACGGGTTTCTTGCAAGATCTCATCAAAGCTGGCCATCTACCTGCTGATAAGGCATATCTAATTGTTGACAGGATGAAGATGTGGAGGGGCAAGGAGTCTGTAATAGGTGCCTCGGTGGAGGCCCTGGAGAAAAGGACAGAGGGAGAGATGATCATGGGAATTTTCTTTGATGGAAACAAGAAGACAAAGATCATGAGGTACAATGAAGAAACTGGCCGCTTCCATCCTGATATTACAACTGAAGAGCACTATAGTGTTACCTGGGAACCTGAGGGGAAGTATCTCTTCCATTGAACACCAGAAGAACCTGAAGGAAATGAGAAACCTGCACTGAAGATAGCTCAGGCTCTGTTTGAGTGGATTAGTGCTCATGGTGCTAAAGATACTATTGTGGTCCTTGGTGGTGACTCCACCAACACAAACACAGGACCTGATCGAGGAGCCATCACTCACTTGGAGAGACTGCTAGGTCACAAGTGTCACTGGCTGATATGCCAGTTGCATATTAATGAACTCAGTCTCAGGCACATGATCATCAAGCTTGATGGTCCCTACACGCACAAGTCTGGGTTCAGTGGCCCACTAGGAAAACTTTTGGAGAAGATCAATGACATACCTGTCAACTTTAGCTTCAAGGCTCTGCCAGAAGAAGATATAATTGAACTGCAAGAAGACATTGTACAGAACCTTAGCACTGACCAGAAGAACTGCTACCTACTGATCAAAGCTCTCAAGAAAGGAGATTTGAGCAAGGAAGTTGCTGGTCTGAAATGTGGCCCACTGAATCAGTCATGCTGGCTGACTACAGGTGAGGCTCTGTTGATGCTGTGGATGAGGCAGCATGGTCTGAAGGGGGAGGTGTTGAAGAAGCTGGAGGTGCTGCTGAAGTTCTGCCTGGACTTCTACTTCAAGATATATTTTGAGATCAAGGTGAAGCACCACATGAGGTATGGACCTCACCATATTGTGACCGCTCTGGGACTGCTGAGAAGCTAGACCTCTGAAGTCAGGAACATAATCACTCATGTAATAGTTCGTGGAGCATATCATGCTCACAGTGAGAACCTCATTGCCTCTCTCCTGTGCAGTGAGGATGAGGAGGAGAGGGCATGGGAGGTTGAGATGATCAAGAAGATCAGAGGTAAGTCTGAGTATGGAGACATGAGTCTCAGAACTCATAGAAACCCTAAACTGAATTTTGATGCCACTTCTCCAATTACTCTGATTAATTGGGATAAGGAGAAACTGTATGAGCCACTCTTCACTTGTAAGATGTCAAGAGGAGAAGAGGAGCTTCTCAGGTCTCCACTTGAAGTTGAGAACTTCTCAGTTCACACTCAAAGCTGTGAAAGAGCAGTCCAGGAAGTTTCAGCTGCAGCTCATGCAGTGTATGGGCAAGAGAGAAGAGATGGTTTTGTTCGTGCTAGGATCGATCACAGAGAATTGTTGCCAGTTTTCAAGTCAAAGCAAGACATTATGAACATGTTTTACAGTAGATCTCTACAAGACCTGCTAGACAAATTAAGATGCTTTCAGAAGAAAAAATCTCAAAACATTCAGTTGACCAGCATATTATAACAAGCTGGGGGTGGAGGAGGGACTTATACAAATATTAAAGAAGAATTGCAATTGCGAAAAAAAGGTTGAACGTCACAGCAGCTTGTGTAAAAGTGGGGGCAGCTGCCATCACACTCAGTGATGCCGAAAAGAAAATAAAAATTGGTGGAGGAGTTTCTAAAACAAAAGAAAATGCAAGACCAAGAAAGAACAAAAAGATTCTGCCTGATGAAGAAAACAGCCGCGAAATGTGGTGTACAGGAGACTAAAAATCATACAATTCCTTAGTTTTGGGCCATTTTGGGTGATTTTGGGTGATTTTGGGGGTTATGAACCACTTTGGCTGATCTTAAATGGGTCCAAGCCTGCCCCTAAAAATGCTTAAGGGTGTATGTGAACAATATGGAACATATGGAGGTCATTTGTGGCTACTAAGTCTTTGAAATTGGCCAAAAATCCCATTTTTCGACAAAAAAGTGCGATTTTGAACACTTAAATGTGATTTTTAGCAAAAGTTGCAGAAGACGAACCCCTCTTAAAATTCAATTTTATATAAGAATACATACTGCCAATCTTGAAATTCCAAGTTCTTCAATATTCGACCTGAGCATGATACACCCTACTGTACAGTATATATCAGGTTGTAACATAAATTCTGCTCGATTAGAAAACGGACGATAGATAATAGAATAACCTCAAGATAATGTGAAATAGTTTTAGAAATGTTGCAAAATACTAGGGATGTCACGGGTACCTGAATGGGTACCCGACACGATCGGGTAATGTATTACTCGATGATACCCGACCCGATCGGGTAATTGCTAAAAAATCGGGTACGGGTAGTAAAAACCAAATTCTAATTTAATTTTAATTTTATTGTTTGGCAGGTTTTCTTGATATATTTTTTGTATAATATTTTTTAACAAAACATTCAAAATGGCAAATCGTAGTATGGTTTGGGACTATTATGTCATTGATAAATTAGATAATAGTAAAGCCAAATGCTTTAAATGCACACAGTTAATAAGTCGCGGTACTAAACCAACAAATTTGGGAACGTCTTCAATACCCGATCGGTATTACACTTCGGGTACCCGTACCCTACAAAATACACGCGGCGACAGGTTCGCACAGGTTTTATCACGATACAGAATGATGCAGAAAGACTTAAGCTAGTGTAGGATTAGGCTAATGAATATTTTCTCTGGTGTTTTTCATACAGTTACGCCACCCCTACGATATTACAGTAACTTAAAAAACATGGAGCCCACGAAATAGCATATTCGACATGTGATGCTGTATGAGTTCCATAAAGGATCTAACGCTAGTGAATCCGCAAAAAACATTCAAAGAGTTTATGGAAATGATGATGTGAGCGAATGGATGTGTAGGAGATGGTTTAAGAAGTTCAGAAATGGAGGCTTCAGTCTGAAAGATTATCAACGAACAGGACGACCAAATGAGTTAGATGAGTTGCTGAAAGCAACAGTGGAGGAAAACCCAACGGTAACTGGAAGAGAACATGGCTTGCAACTCGGCGTTAGCCATATGACCATTCATCGTCATTTGAAGCTGTTAGGAAAAGTAGTGAAGGTTGAAAAATGGGTTCCGCATGATTTGTCACAAACGAATCTTCAACATCGAATCGATATTTCCACATCACTGCATTTTCAGCAACTGCAGGCACCGTTTTCTAATCGGATCGTCACTAGGGATGAAAAATGGGTCCTCTATGACAATATTAAGCGTTGACATCGGTGGCTTAGTCGTGAAACAAAGCCTGAACCTCAGCCAAGGAATGGACTCCATCCAAAGAAAATTTTGCTATGCGTTTGGTGGGATATGCAAGGAATTATTCATTTTGAGCTTCTGCCAGATAACCAAACAACCACAGCTGAAGTCTACTGCCAACAACTCCAACGATTGAAGATGGCATTACAAGAAAAACGTCCCGCATTAATTAATCGCAGAGGCGTTCTATTCCACCAGGATAACGCGCGCCCTCACACTGCTCGAATCACCACTGACCAATTGGAGGCATTTGGTTGGGAAAAAATGCCTCATCCACCTTATTCTCCGGACATCGCACCTTCAGACTACCATTTATTGAGAAGTCTGCAACACAACCTAGATGGACAAAAGTTACAATCCAGGGAAGCTATCGAAAACGAAGTGATCGCTTTTTTTTTTAACTCGAAACCAAGGGATTTCTTCGAACGTGGCATAAAAAAAACTTTTCTACAGGTGGGAGGAGGTTATAGAAAAAGAAGGGAATTATATTGATGATTAATTTGTCATTATGTCATTTAATTTTTGTTGTGAATAAACTAAAAATTCGAGCAAATTTGTCTTTATAAGTCCTTTAATTTTTGTTAAATTAAAAATATGAGCTAACTAATATACATTTGTGACAAGAATCATTCAATTAACGACCACAGAAGTTTAAGTGAAGATGAATTTCTTGTAATGTAGGTACTGTATTCACATTATTGTGCCACAAAATCTCGTTAACAGGCGAAATCTATTCTCCAGTCAACAATAAGCATTTTTTATTTTTCACTGCACTTTGAGGTGTCATTTTGCGATGTAAAGGCTTTGTGGTTCGCACACAGAAGCCTCAACTGTATTACTTTTAAATGTAAAATAAAATCTGAAATTTTGAAAGTTAATATATCGGGTGTCCCATTCGAAATGAAACAACTTTGAAACTGTAATTTTTAAAGTATTAATGTGAGAATGTTGAAACTTTGCCAGTTACTACACCATATGCATTAGTTTTTGTCAATGTTTTTTGTTTGTTTCAGATTGAATTATGTTTACCCCACAAGAAAAAGCGATGTGTGTGTTATGGATGGCATGTTATGGATGCATTCAATCTGACGTGAAGGCAGCGAGTCTTTTGCTTATATTGAGGTTCTAAATGTAGCATGGCTAGGTGCTTTAAACCCTAGATCCATGTCCCAAAGCTGGATCCTGTCTGCTTTGCAGATAGCTGGTGAGGGAAGCTATATTTATGGGACCTCTTTGCGAGTGACCCGTTGCCCACGTCGGGCTAGCATCATGAAAAAGAAAAACTATGGTATTTGTCATTTACCATTACTTATTCGGACTATAGTGGATTTAATTATCCCAGAAGAGTTCCTTGTTCCATGCACTGTCTGTGTGTATCATAAAAAACTCAGGGGACCATTCTGAGTTCATTCCCATATATATATATATATATATATTTATTAGGGTGTCACTTAATTGTATGGTAAGAATTGAACCATGAAGTTTCAGTCTGACCCTCTAGAAATGTGACATTGCATGTAAAAACGCTGATTATGAAGTTTTATGAGAAAATATTAATATTTAGCGGCCTTCATTACATATAAAAAAGAAGACGACGATAAGAGAGGCTTCGTCAATGATAACTGAAAAAATTGAGGAGTTTTGGAATCGTGCCCGAATTCCAACCCAACACAAACAGAACACAATCAGAAAACTGGAAAAACTCCTCTCACGATGGAAAGCATTGACGAAAAATGCATCCCGCAAGACAGATGTACAGGCTAAGAATGAGAGCATGTTCATGGACTGTTTTCACGACCTCTTTGATATCGCTCATGCAAATGCCCTCGACATAATCAAAATGGAGGAAGATAAGCAGTTTCTCATTGCTCAGCGTAAAAAAGGCCGTCGCGGAACAATGTCTTCTGTTGATATTGTGCTACATCAGGAGGCAAAGGAGAAACGTGTGTTGAGCGAACAAAGTCGAGAGCGAAAGGCAGAACAAAGCAAGGATTCATTGTTAGATTCTGTTACACTGGAGAGCAGCAGTTCGTCGACGTTTGAGGAAGAGGAATCAGAACCTGAAGCTGTTCCTGGAACAAGTAGGCAGAAACCCCCTTTCAAGCGGGGAAGAAAAGAAGTCATCACGCCTGGTCTCACAGCAGTTCTAGATCGCTGTAAAGTATCTGATCGTGCTGCTACTATGATTATTGCGGAGACTGCGAAGTCTCAGCCATGGTATCCCTGATCTTGCTGTGAATCGAGAGACCATCCGACGTGAACGAAAGAAGCAAAGGGAGGCACTCTCTATCAGGGCTGTGGAGTCGGAGTCGGAGTCATGAAGTCGGAGTCATGGAGTCAGAGTCATGGAGTCATGGAGTCATGGAGTCATGGAGTCGGAGTCGCAAGCAATTTTAGTGCTGCTGGAGTCGGAGTCGGTAAAAATGTACCGACTCCGACTCCAACCTCAATATAAATTTTAATAATTCCATTTCAGACAGACTAATTCCAGTAATTCTTTTTCATTTTCAGAACTTTTATTTCTAATTACAAAATGTTGAGTTAATTCTAAATTTTCTAAATCAACAGGCCCTCTCAAAATGGCAAAGAGAGCGCCAACTAAATCTAGTGTTTTTGAATATTTTTCAATAAGTACAGATGAAAAACATTTTGTGTCATTGTATGATAGAAGACGATGATGGTGAAAAATTATGTGAAGCAAAAATTAGTTGTTTTACTGGCTTGGATAAAACTGCACCAACCAGAGCATCAAATTTGAAAAGACATTTGCAGCGCTTCCACCCTAAAATTTTAGAAGTGGTCAATGAGAAAGATAAGAGTTGCAATAAAAATCTTCCAACTACATCAAAGTCAGCAACAAACAAATCTACTGAAAGACAAGTATCACTTTCAAGGTTCTTCACTACAGACAAAGTTACTGTAACAATGACTAGAGAAAAGTTTAAGAAACACCTTATCGAACTGGTTGTAAAAAATGGTGTGGCCTTAACTTTATTTTCACAACCAGCCTTTCAAGGCCTAAATGGAGAAATGGCTATTAAATTTGGAGTTTCTCTAGAAAGGCAAAGTATCAGAAAACTTATAGTTGAAGAAGCCATGAATAAAAAGGAAGAGCTTCGAAAAACTCTTAAGGGGCGGTTCATGTTCCTTAAAATGGATGCTGCCACTCGCCATAGAGTTAACTATTTTGCAATCAATACTACTGTAAATTTGTTGATGAAAACAAACAAATGGTAACTCGGACACTGGCAGTAAAGGACACTAAGGCACATCATGATAGCAATTACCTTCATAACTTAGTAGAAGGTGTTTTGAAAGAATTCGAAATCAAGAAAGAACAGATTCTCTGCATCGTAACTGATAATGCTTCAAATATGTTAAGCACAATAGAAAAGATGAATAAGATGAAGAAAAAGTCACTAATGAAGGGGAAATTCCTGCATCTGATTCTGAAGCAGCAGAAATAGAACATAATGATGAAACTTTAGATGATTTTGTTGAGGAGGCATCTAAAACTCTGCCTAATCCAACACATGCGTTGTGCCGTACATACACTGCAACTAGCAATAAGAGATGGCTTAAAAGATCGCCATGCAGCAACTCTGATAGGTAAGTTGAGACAAGTAGCCATAGCAGCTAGGGTCTCTAAAATTGATGCTATCCTCCAGAGACGAGCCAGAAAAGGAGCTATTTTAGACCAAGTGACACGATGGGGCAGCACATATATGATGGTTAAGAGTTTGCTTGAGCTAAAGCCCTTTCTAGAAGACATTGATAATCCTAATGTCGTACTGACTGAAAGTCTATGGAGGGATGTATCACAATTAGAAGCTATGCTTGCTCACCCTTATGCAGTCACCAAAAAGTTGCAAGCTGAAGATTTAACTCCTGGCACATTCCTATGGGAGTGGAAAAATTTAATATTTCGCCTATCCCAAGCAGGAGGTCTAATTGCTGAAGGAATTGTGTTCTCAATGAAGAAAAGAGAGGTTCAGTTACTTGAAAATGAGATCTTGTTAGCTGCAGTCTATATAGATCCAATGAACCGAATATTGTTAAGCGAAGTTCAAATTGCTAAAGCAAAAAAGACCCTCTGCGACGTTGCAATTAAGATTAAAGGGCTACGACCAGAAAATCCAGAACCACACGATCAAGTTATCCAAAGTATTGAATCCCATTCATCCTCTTCAAATGATGAAGAATTAGATTTTGAAAAATATTTAGATAAAATTGAACGCTCGAAAGCAAAGCGTCTCCGCTTAGACGTAAAGACACAGCCTTTGCATGTAAAACTAATGAAATTTAAAGAAGATTTTTTTGATGGACTAAAAGAAGTAGAGAAATATGATCGGTCATCTAAACAAACAATACAAGAAGTAATCCCTGCATACCCAGAAATGTTAAGAGATACGGCTATGATAGTAACAGCCATGCCACCCACTCAGGTCAGTGTGGAGAGACTATTTTCCGCACTGAAATTAATAAAATCGGATTTAAGGGCTTCAATGAAAGAAGATCTGGCAGAATCAATTCTATTCCTAAGAACTACTTATTAATAAATTTTAGGTTTTAACCCTTGGCCTTTTTTTAATTGGATTTAATGAATTTTATACATATTCAAGTCTGAATAGCTATGTATTTAGATTTTTACCCATGCTTTTTGTTGCAAACTTACCTACCTATGTATAAGTATAGGCCTATAGTTTAAATTTTTATTGCATTAAGCAACGTTTTATTTTGTCATGTAGCTATTTAGGCCCTTTGGCCTTAGCTTAAATTTTAAAGGAATTTTTTTGCTTTAATTGCATTCAATGGAATTTCTATTTTGTCAAAGTCATTAGCCTTATATGTATTTTTTTTTGTTTTAGTTATATATTGATTTTTTTTACATAAATAAACAATAAAAAAAAGCCACAATGGCATAGCTACAACCATTGGACTCAAACCTTTAAGGACATGAGTTTAAAAAGTAGCCTGACGATTCACATGGTTGTGATGAAATGCCAGCTTATGTAATTATCATCATAGCAGATTTAAGGGTCGGAGTCGGATACACAAGAAATTGAGGAGTCGGAGTCGGGTGTTTTGGGTACCGACTCCACAGCCCTGCTCTCTATGACCATCATGAAAAACTTCAAGCCGAATGTACCTCTTACTGTACACTGGGATGGTAAATTATTACCGGAAATTACTGGAAAGGAAAAATTGATCGTCTTCCTCTCATAGCAACAGATCAGGGAGTACATCAGCTTCTTGGCGTTCCAAAGCTCATATCTGGAACTGGGAAAGCACAAGCTGCAGTTGTCATTGAAGCTCTCCGTAAGTGGGATATTGAAGAAAAGGTCCAAGCTATATCCTTCGATACAACTAGCTCCAATACTGGTCTAATGGCTGGGACTTGCGTTATTTTACAGCAGATGCTGAAACGTGACCTACTTCATCTGGCCTGCAGACATCACATCATCGAACTTTTGGATGCAGCAGCTTTTAAAGAATGCATGTGCCCCACATTAGCTACAGATGTCCAACTTTTTACGAGATTTCAAGGAACGTGGGACGACATTGATCCAAAGCGGTATGAAGACTCCACCACTGATGAAATTGCCACTTCTGCTGTCGCTGATGTAAAGGAAGGTCTCATTAGGTTCTCTAAATCTGCAATGGCTACAAAAATCCCGCGAGATGACTATAAGGAGCTACTTGAACTGGCATGTCTGTTTCTTGGTGCTGTCTCTAATCGTGGTGTAGTTTTTCATGCTCCCGGAGCGATGCATCAGGCACGGTGGATGTCAAAGGTAATCTATTCCTTAAAGATTTGGATGTTCAGATCACAATTTAAGTTAACAAACCGTGAGGAAAGAGGACTTCGCGACTTTTGCATTTTTATTGTATGCATCTATGTGAAAGCTTGGACCACGTGCCCTTGCGCCATTAGTGTTCCCCAAAATGACCTTCATCTACTACAGTCACTAATAAAGTATTCAAACATCCATCCACGGAGTGCCATGGTAACTTCACAGAAGATGGCAGCTCATTTATGGTATTTGTCTGAAGAGCTGGTGGGTCTTGCTTTTTTCGATGACGATGTCCTCACTGATATAAAAAATCGCATGGTCATATCTAGGACTAGTGTTGATGGACAAGAGAACCCTCCAAAGCGTGTGGTTGTTGACCTGGATACTGTAAAAGAAAAAAGCTTGGAAAACTTTGTAACAAAAAACACAAAATCATTGTTCACGAAGCTCAACCTCCCAGATGAATTCTTGGAGAAAACTGCTGAGCAATGGGAAGAGGATACACATTATCAGACTGCAAAAGGGTCATTCCACGTCAGTTCAACGGAATTTTGGGTCGAAAAAACGTGACCACCGATTTTTTTTTAAATTGGCACACTTATAGATCTCGGTGAGAAAAACAGAATGGCACTTGTTTCAACACTCTAGGTCATATGGTTCCGGAGATATGGCCATTCGAATTTTGTTAAAAAAGGTCAATTTCCAAGGTCATACCATATTTCAACATGAAATATCTCGACTCCTATTGCACTTACAGAGACCACTTAAAAACTATTTTAAAGCTTTTAAGCAGATCTACAACTTTGTTTCTATTCATATTTTACCTCAGTGGTAAAAGAAAAGTTATCTTATTTTTGACCTTTGACCTTGTGTAGGTTATTTGATGTCACAACCGATGTTTTTCTCCTTTCACCCAATTTTGGGTACACATGTCTACCTTAACCTAGAACAAGACTTTTAGTGTTGATTAAGTTAGTATAGACGCTACAGCCATTTCAGTGGACCATACCTACCTCCATTTTGACCAAGTACTTTTTACCACCAAACTTTGGAGCGTCGTTTCTTTGGAACTGTTTGAGCTAGAGTGTTGAGAAAAGTACCATTAGATTTGTCTCACTGAGATCTATAATGTCTGCTATTTTTAAGACAATTTGCCTTTTAATATGTATATTAAAATAACCTATTCCTTTATTTTTACCAATTGAGTTATAAGAACCGATTCTTGTCTAGCTGGGTGAAACCATGAAAAAAGAGGCATCAACATAACTTTATATTTAAAAAAGGTAGTTATTAGGTATTTACAATATATTTTATGGAAGCCACATTCTTTTGGCCGAAGCTCTGCAAATTTTGAAAATCCTATTTTAATTGTTGGATGGTTTGTTTTAAAAATCTCAAATGCTTCTTTTAGGTTGCATAAGATTAGCGATTTTTGTTTTCTTTCCCGCCTACCATCAGCTCCTTTTACAGAAACATAGTCTTTCAACCCTGGCATTTGTCTACTCACATCTGGCGAATGATAGAAGTCAATTACTTTGGCAGCAGTTTCACTATTCAGGCGTTTCCCCAAACGCGGATTAGGAGTTGAAAGCACTCCCTTCTCCCTCACCAAACTCTTTGCTTGCCTAGCCATGTAATCTGAGCACTTAAATTCTTCTCTGATCTTTACTTGTGTCCATCTTTTTGGTAGAATAGTAAGAATTGTCAGTTTTTCACTTCGACTTTCACTTGATTAAATTTCTCTTAGTTGTTGAAGAATCTCCAGTTCTGTATATAATTGGTTGTTTAGTTCCAAGTTCAAGCTTTCTTTTCACAACTACTACTACTTTCCTCAACTTTCTCTTTGCGTAACCAGTGCTGCCAGAGAGTTTACATGGTTTTATTGGGGTCTCATCAAGTTTGGCCAAAGAAGCATTGAATTTACTAAGCTCATACTGCATTTCAACTACATCTCCAACGGTTTCTAGCTCAGATGGGGCACTTGAGGTGAATGGTGATTTTTCAAGTGGTTCACATTCAGGCATTGGGGATAGACGATTTGCTAGTATATTTCGACAGGTTGCACATGCTTTATGATTATTTGTTAGTTTCAATTCAGGATTTTGATCAATCAAATTTTTAGTCAATGCACGAATGCCTTTTTTCACTTTCCATTTGTGTTTTTTAAATGGGTCACAACAGAACCTGCCCATATTCAAACTGCTGAAATCCATGTTTATCTAAAAAGAAAGAAAAAACATATTTAGCTTAAAAGCCAGGGTTGGGTTCAATTACACAAAATGTAAACTATTACAATTTTTTTTATTTTTCTTCAAATTAATTACAGTTAGTATTGTGCTTCACAATTTCAAGATCAATTGCAATTACAATTAATTTTGTCCGAATCAATTACAATTACACAAATATAACTATCTATTCTATATATCTAAATATATATCTAAAATTAATTATAATTGTAATTATAATTGTAATTGATTGAAAATAAAAAAAATAAATAATTGTAATTGATTTTTGAGCTATAACTGATGTAATTGATCAATTAATGTCAAATGTTTAAAATTATACCCCTAGATCTGGCAGTCATACATCATCCAATGAAAATAAACCTTTGATAATTTATTTAGTTATACTTAGATATAGACTATATCTAAGTATAAGTAAATAAACTATCAAAGGTTTATTTTCATTGGATGATGTATGACTGCCAGATCTAGGGGTATAATTTTAAACAACTGACATTAATTGATCAATTACATCAGTTATAGCTCAAAAATCAATTACAATTACCTTTATTTTTATTTTATTTTGAATCAATTACAATTATAATTAATGGAAATTAGGATCAATTAATTAAAAATACAATTATAATTATTCATTGTATCCAACCCTGTTAAAAGCTATTTTTGCTTAGATGGCACAAATAAAATTTGGGACCAACTGATCTTGTTTCAGAGGTCTACAACAAGAAAAAATGTGCAGTTTGATTTACAGATTGGAATAAACACAGATGCCAAAAAAATCCTTGCTCCAAGGTTTAAATAAGCTTATTTTCACATGGGTACATACTGTTGTACACAATGAATAAATACACAAAGTTAAGTAATTCTATTAAAACTCATCTAACTCTTAAAACTGAACTTATTCTATAGGGTAGTACCTATAGCCTAGTATAAGGTACTTATATACGTACATAGCTTTACCTTTAAACAGGATAGCAAGTTCGAAGTTCTTCACACTTTTGAATGTCCATATAAATTAATTAATTATGTAATTTAAATTACCTATAGTATATAATTCTCTGAAATATATAAAAAAAAAAAAATTTTATAATAGGGCCGGATACTTATTCGACCAAATAACTGGGTTAGGTTAGGTTAGATAATTACCGATTTTTTTTAAATTAGCAGACATTATATATCTCAGTAAGAAAAATCTAATGGTATTTTTCTCAACACTCTAGCTCAAACAGTCCCAAAGATACGGTGCTCCAAAGTTTGGTGGAAAAAGGTACTTGGTCAAAATGGAGGTGGGTATGGTCCACTGAAATGGCTGTAGCGTCTATACTAACCTAATCAACACTAAAAATCTTGTTTTAGGTTAAGGTAGACATGTGTACCCAAACTTGGGTGAAAGGAGAAAAAAATCGGTTGTGACATCAAATGACCTACACAAGGTCAAAGGTCAAAAATAAGATCAACTTTTTTTTTACCACTGAGGTAAAATATGAATAGAAACAAAGTTGCAGATCTGCCTAAAAGCTTTAAAATAGTGTTTAAATGTTCTCTGTAAGTGCAATAGGAGCCGAGATATTTCATGTTGAAATATGGTACGACCATGGAAATTTACCTTTTTTTACAAAATTCGAAGGGCCATATCTCCGGAATCATATGACCTAGAGTGTTGAAACAAGCGTCATTCTGTTTTTCTCACGGAGATCTATAAGTGTGCCAATTCTCAAAAAAATCGGTGATGGTCACGTTTTTTTCGCCGTTGAACCGACATGGAATAATGACCCAAAAGAGACTAAAAACTCTGTAACAAATGACTTCGCTGAACGTGGAGTTGCTCTCATCTAGGACTTTTCTGGATACCTAACCAAAGATGAAGAACAACTCCAATTTCTTCAAGACCATCGCAAGCATTGCACATGGGGACAAAAGCATACCGTGAGTGGAAATAATGATTAATCATAATAATTACGGTATTGTCTGATGTTAATGTACTTTATCTTAATATTATGATAATGTCTTGTGCACTTTCTGCTAATGTAAGAACATAATAAACTGTTCAAATACATTTGTAAATTGTTTATATTCACACTTTCTGAGAATCTCGTATCCAATACTTCGAAGCCGTTGAGCGACCTATAAATATTAAAATATCTCAATAAAACTGTACACAGTGCTTTTACATCATATCGCATACTTTGATGGAGTCAGAGTACGGAAACTTAAAAGTTGAAAAATAAGTGACACCCTTATTTATATATATATATATATATATATATATATATATATATATATATATATATATATATATATATATGGTGACAAGTGGTAGGATGAAATGAAATTCCAGGCATTTTCCAGGTTTTCCAGGCTAATAATTCTCATTTTCCAGGTTACACTAGATTACAATTTATAATAAACATATAATAAATCCTGTTTTGTACTTGCAACGAGACAGTTATGCATTTAATATCTAAAACTAATCCTTTTGTGCAAATCAAAATGAATAAATAATATGAAATACAAACCCATTCACTCACGGCCCACCCTTAATACCACCCAGTAGCATAAGTAGCTTTACCTGCTGCATACTATTAATACTAGGTCCTTGAACATTTTTAGTGCCACATTTTCATTTTTTTATTTAGAAGAACACGCAAACGTAACGTTATGTATATGAACTCAAAGATTTGAATAAACAACATTAGAAATAGATGAAACAATTCATAAGAATAAACAAAAAAACAAATTACGATATCACAGAAACCACGAGAAAAGAAACATATCACAGACACCATTCATTGTCCCGCTTTTTTTGAGTTCACGAATTTCCTGATCTAACCGTTTCATTTCAGATTCAAGATCCATCTTCATTCTCTTCTTCTCTTCTTTTTCTTTGACAAGAGCAGCTGCTCTTTTTTTTTGCCATCGGATTGTTCTCTTCATCACTTTGTTTCTTTTTCTGTTCTAAAAGCACTTCTTAATATCTCATATGAGACTGGCGTGCATAATTAATAATTGATTTTGTCACAGTAAAATCTTCAAGAACAACGTCACTACGAGTAACTGAGTCATATATAACTCTCTGAGCAATAAGAGAAGCTTCTTTTTGATTCTCTACAAGAATCTCCTTGTTGATGTTAAATCCTCTTTCAACTGTAGCCTGCCCATGA
>JAJOZX010000722.1:352500-452500 GCA_023014485.1 Bathynomus jamesi
GGCTTATCGCCATGTTTGGAAGACTTCACGAAAGCTTCTCAAGTCAAAACTCGATTGTTATTTTCTTGAAATGTGTCGTACCTGCAGGGTTTTCCCGAAATTCGTTTACTTCAAACTTTATCGTGACAATCTATATGACACTGAATTTTATCAATCTTCCCTGGAATTTTATTAAATAATGAAATTAATTATAAAATCAAAATTTCAGACTCGCATAATAAGTCGCTTGAGCATCATATAATTACCCTTAAAAATACCCTTTCGTTGTTGGATTATTTATTAATAATTTCTCTTGTACAACGTGAACTTGAAAAGTTTCATTCTACCATTTCTGAAACTCATGAACGTAAGTTAAAGGCCCTGGGCCTGAATTCACCTAATTTTTTCAATTCTGATAAAGTAATTTCGAATTTTTCTAGTTACACCCTATCCCCTCGGGAAAGGTTTTTACTCTCACTTGGCTTGCAATTTAAGCTTCCGTTATTTCAAATATATAAGCCTTCGTTTTTTCTTTACTTTGAAAAAATTTTTAATGGCTTGAAAAATGTTCCCCATGTCGGTGATTTCAATAATTTTAAATGTCAGTTTGCTAATTTAACTCAGGAATTTTTTCACAAACTTAGAAACCTTAAATTTAAATCTTTCATATTTAAGAAGAGTGACTTGCAGGTTATTAAGAATTTGGCAAAGAACCAGGAGATTGTTGTGACTAGACCGGACAAGGGCAACGGAGTTTTATTTTGAATAAATCTGATTACATAAATAAAACTAATGAAATCCTAAGTGATGTTAGCAAATTCAAACAAATTCTTGAACCCGTCAATAAAGTCATTTTAAGGTTGGAAGACCAAGTTAATAGATTTTTGTCACGATTAAAGTCTTTAAAGATAATAAAAATGATACTTACTCTCAGTTGTTCGTATCTGGTTCTGATCTTGCTCAATTATACTGTTTGCCTAAAATCCATAAAGTTGGAACACCTCTCCGTCCTATTTTAGCTTCGTATAACTTACCTACCTTTCAATTGTCAAATTTGTTGTTCGTCTCCTGTCACCTTTTGCGAAAAATGCTTATACTATAAATAACTCTTATGAATTTCAAAAAGATCTTCTTAGTAAGAATTTCGATTCAAAAAAGTTTTTTGTCAGTTTTGATGTAAAGTCGCTTTTTACGAATGTACCTGTATCAGAAACTATTGCCATTATTTTAGATAGGGTTTTTAGCTCTGATGATAGTTTTCATGGTTTTTCATGGTCTTAATTTAAGGAACTTTTAGAATTGGTTTTTAAGCAATGTTATTTTACTTTCAATAATAAGGTTTACCAACAAATTGATGGTGTTGGGATGGGATCACCCGTCGGACCTCTATCAGCTGATTTTTTTATGACTCATTTAGAAAGTGTAATTTTTAGAAAATCTCCCACCCATTGTATACCAATTTTCTATCGACGCTTCGTTGATGACTCGATAGCTGTTTTTGATAATGCTGTACAAGCGCAACAATTTTTTAACTTCTTAATTCTCTGCACCCCAATATAACTTATACAATGGAAACTGAGAAAAATGGCTCCCTTCCCTTTTTAGATCTTTTAATTTCGAAAAAAGGTGATTCTATTACTACATCAGTTTACAGGAAACCCACTTTTACTGGTTTGGGCATGAATTTCTTTAGTTTTACCGATTTTAACTATAAGATGTCGTGTATTAAAACTCTCTTGTTCAGAGGATATAATTTGACCTCTAGTTTTACCTTACTAAACGATGAATTTAATAATTTAAGATCATATTTTACCAATAATAGTTTTCCTGTTCAATATGTAGATAAACTAATAAGATCTTTCTTAAATAATGTTTTATAGCCCTCAACTTTCCTGTATTTCAGTGTCTAAAGATATAAAATATTTCCTGGTACCTGAAATGGGTCCTGAATAAAGAATTTAGACTTAAATTTACAAAGTTGTTAAGAAAATTTTTCTATCATACTGATTTTCGCATTATATTTATTAACAAAATGTCTTTAGGTAGCTTTTTCTCAGCGAAGGATCGAACTCCTGATTCGTTGCGTAGCGGTGTTGTATATTTATTTACCTGCCCAAGGTGTCTCCTTGGTACTTACATTGGCAGCACCGTGCGCTCCCTCAGGACTAGATTTTATTCGCATATGGGAATAAGTTGCCGAACAGGTAAAATTTTAAATAAAAAAGAAGCCTCCAGTATTCGGGAACACAGTATAAAATGTAAAACTGATGTCACCTTAGATAATTTTAAAATTCTCGGTTGTAATTCTTGTCCTAACTCACTTAGAATTTTGGAATCTCTTTATATTAAAACATTGACCCCTTCTCTAAATGTGGATTCCTCAGCTGTCCCTCTAAATTTTTTATAAACCCCCCTCCCCCCTCCCCTAACTTATAACTCCAACCGCCCAACCCATAGCTTGTTTCCTGTTTTGTTTTGTTTTAAATTACTCGTGCCTCGGAACCAGCATTGAAAGGTTCGTAGTGTTAATTATTCCATTGTATTAGTGTTAATTATTCCAGTGTACTAATTTCAAATTTACTATATGTAATTTAAAAATAGCTTTTAAAATTCTTGTAATTTTATATGTAAATTTTTATAACTTTGACTTTAACCCTCTTCTTTTAGTCTTTTTATAGAAATTATTTTGTCTTGTTCACATTTATTTATTGATTCTAATTTCATATTGTTATTATCTAGCCTGATGATGAGCGTATTGCTCGAAACGTTGCGCATTAAAGAAGACTTTTCATGGCATTTACATTCCTCCTTGTCATTGGATTTCTCCTAAATATTAAATTGAAGCTTTGTAGAAGCAAACCGCATGACTATATATATATATATATATATATATATATAATATATATATATATATATATATACCGTATATATTATATATATATATATATATATATAATATATATATATATATATATATTTTTTACATACCGTATGTATATATATATATATATATATATATATATATATATATTTACATACCGTATATATATATATTTATTTACATACCGTATATATATATATTTATTTACATACCGTATATATATATATTTACATATATATATATATATTATATATATATATATATATATATATAATATATATATATATATATGTATGTACATAAATATATATATATATACGGTATGTAAATAAATATATATATATACGGTATGTAAATAAATATATATATACGGTATGTAAATAAATATATATATATACGGTATGTAAATAAATAAATATATATAAATAAATATATATATATATATATATATATATATATATATATATAATATATATATATATTATATATTATATATATATATATATATATTTACTTATCAGATCATCCCATAAGTAATGTCGTTTTTTAGATCGGAATTCGAAGGACAAAAAAACTAACAAACTTTTTAATCTAATATATATTTTCCATCGGAATCAATGACACTCTGCCAACGTCCTACAAGCTTTTCAATGCCATGTTTATAAAATTCAGGCGGTTTTGAGGCCAACGTACAAAGACTGGTGTGCAGGTCATCTAAAGAAGTATACTGTTTCTCGTCAAGATAGTTTTGCAGATTCCTGAAGAGATGATAATCTGAAGGCGCAAGGTCTGGAGAATATGGAGGATGTGGAAGTTTTTCCCACCCAAGCTCCTCAATTTTTGCAGTGATCCGAGCGGTATGAGGACGTGCATTGTAGTGGTGGAACACGATTCCTTTCCGATTAACCAAAGGTCTCTTTCTTTTAGTGCAGTGTTCAATCGATGCAGTTGTTGACAGTAGACTTGAACGGTGATTGTTTGGTTGTGTGGTAAGGTTTCAAAGTGTATTACACCACCTTTATCCCACCAAACACTAAGCAACACCTTCCGAGGGTGAAGATTTGGTTTTGGCTGTGGTGTCGCTGGTTCTCCGGCACAAACCCACTGTCGACGGCGCTTAACATTCTGGTACAGTATCCACTTTTCATCACCAGTCACTAAACGGTGCAAAAACGGATCTTGGAGTTTACGGGAATGAAGAGCTGTGCTAATGTTTACCCGCACCCTCAGATTGTCGACCGACAATTCATGTGGTACCCATTTTCCTAACTTAGGCACTTTCCCGAGTTGTTGCAAATGTCGATGGATGGTGGACGGGGATGAATTGAGTTTCTGGGCCAATTCTTCGACAATTGTTGAACAGTCTTCTTCAAGTGCGGCTAACAGCAGGTCATCATCAAACTCAGCAGTGCGTCCAGAGCGTGCTGTATCTGTCAAACAGCAGTCACCATTCCTAAACTTTTGAAACCATCTTTGACATTTCCTCACATGCAGAATATCGTTGCCATAAACGTCCTGAATGTTTCGCGTTGCTTCAGTAGCACTATTCCCTTTTTTGAACTCGTAAAGCATTATATGCCTGATATGCTCTTCTGATACCGCCATGTTTATGAGGGGTTCACATAAAGCAAAACACATGTCTTCACTGGTCAAGGTCTGTAAAGTATGTAGCGAAACACGATAGATCTCCTCTTAGATATAACCTTCAGAAAATTTATGCTTAAACCGAGTAGGACTAGTTTAAACTTAATCTATCGTAAAGAACGACATTACTTATGGGATGATCTGATATTTATTTATTTATTTATTTATTTATTTATATATTTATATATATATATATATATATATATATATATAAATATATATATATAATATATATATAATATATATATATACAGTGTGTCCGTAAAGTCATGGTGGGATTTTAAATAGCTATATTATTGCAACGAAACATGATAATGAGATGAAAAAAAGGCAAATTGAAGAACAACTCTAAAAGAATAACTTTATTTAACGTAGTTCGATATGGGCTCCTCTGGTAGCCCTGCAGACATCTAGGCGGTGATGTGTGTCCGTAAAGTCATGGTGGGATTTTAAATAGCTATATTATTGCAACGAAACATGATAATGAGATGAAACAATGCCAAATTTAAGAACAACTCTCAAAGTTGTATCTTGTAGTTAGTCTAGGCTAAGCTTAACCTTTATCTCGTAGTTAGTCTAGGCCAGGGGTGGGCAACCTTTTTAAGTGAGCGTGCCAAAATCGTCAAATCTTTGATGCAAAAGTTAATCTTTACCATTTTTTAGCAGAAAACATTAAGTTAAAATATAAAACTCAGCGAAGAATTTGGATATTTATTTATTTAATTTTTTTTTAAGGTGAGCCCGGGGAATCGCGTGCCGGAAAAAAGTCGTTGGCGTGCCACGTTTGGCACGCGTGCCAAGGGTTGCCCACCCCTGGTCTAGGCTGTCCACATGCCTATGTTGAACATGAGCGTAATAGCCCGAAAGTTAATGTGTGGTGTGCTCTAGCACGAGATCGAGTGAGTGGCCCATTTTTCTTCGCGGAACCCACTGTGACGTCACACAACTACCTCGCTATGTTGGAACATTTTGCAGTACCCCAATTTATTGACAATAATGTCATCTTTCAGCAAGATGGTGCTCCTCCGCACTATGCCAACGTTGTTCGAGAATTCCTTAATGAAAAATTTCCACAGAGATGGATAGGAAGAGGAGGATGGAAGCCATGGCCTCCACGCTCTCCGGACCTGACACCTTTGGACTTTTATTTGTGGGGTTACGTCAAGCAAAGCGTGTACAGTGTACCCATTAGGGATATTCATCACTTGCACGAGCGAATCACGGAAGCTATCGCATCCGTCACTCCTGATGTTCTTGGGCGTGTGTGGCTGGAATTGAATCACCGCCTAGATGTCTGCAGGGCTACCAGAGGAGCCCATATCGAACTACGTTAAATAAAGTTATTCTTTTAGAGTTGTTCTTCAATTTGCCTTTTTTTCATCTCATTATCATGTTTCGTTGCAATAATATAGCTATTTAAAATCCCACCATGACTTTACGGACACACTGTGTGTGTGTATATGTATATGTATATATATATGTATATACAGTATATATATATATATATATATATATATATATATATATATATATATATATATATATACAGTGTGTGTATATATATTATATTTATATATACTTATTTTTATATATATATAATATACGGTATATATATATATATTATATTTATAATACTTATTTTTATATATATAATATTTATATATATTTTTACTTTACTTTAGGAGAGTTCGAACGACGATTCAGGATCGACCTACGGTCGACCCCTCTGCAGCATCCCGCCTCATTTGCGGGATTTGGTCTGATCTCCTCCAGCCCTCGTAAGCCAGCCACGCATGGCTGGTCAGGGACTTTGCACAGGAATCTATCCAGCTGGTTCTTGAAGTTATTCAGGTCGGTGTGCTAAAGATTCCTCACTTCTTTTGGTAGGACATTGAAAAGCTTTGGGTCTCGTATTCTGAGGGTATTTTCCATCCCCGTTTTTATAGCCTCTTGTCCCACCGCAGCTGGGACCCTACAAAATCTGCCTCCTCTCTCATTCCAGTTCGTTTCTATTTAATTTCTAAGGTTAGGGACAGAGCCCTCAAGTATTTTCCATATGTATATTATTGTGTATGGCTCGCGCCTTCTTTCGAGAGAGTAGAGTTTGAAGTGTTTCAGTAATTGTAGTCGACACCAGTAGTCTTCACCTTCCATTTCCTCTATCTTAGACGTGAAAGTCCTTTGTATAGCTTCAATGTTCGCAATGTCTCGTTTTCTGTATGGGCTTGTGAGTACTGAGCAATACTCAATTATTGGTAGGACTAGACTCTTCCATAATTTGAGCATGATGGTTGCTTTTCTGCTGCGGAAACTCCTCCAGATGATTCCCATTATTTTTCTAGCTTTTGTAATTTTGATGTTTAGTGCTCTCTAAATTCTGCATCCGACGACATTATTACTCCAAGATCCCTAACTTGTGGATTTTGTGTTATCTGTTTGGCTTGCGGAGTTTTGTACACTTTTTTCTGCAACTCCTTGTTATTACCATATCTTAGAAGTTGGAATTTTTCTTCGTTGAACTTCATATTGTTCTCTTCTGTCCACTGGAATAATGTTTCAATGTCGTTTTGTAATCTTTCTATGTCACCTTCGTTCAATATTTCCTTGCATATCTTTGTGTCATCCGCGAAACATGATACAATACTGTCATTGATATCTGCATCAATATCTGCAATTATTATTATGAACAGCAAGGGAGCTAGTACTGTCCCTCGTGGGACAGAGCTCTCTACTTCCGAGACTTCCGATTTGACTCCATTTACCACCACTCTGCGTTCTTTGCGTCAAGAAATTAAATATCCATCTTCCTAGCTTTCCAGTAATTCCTGTATTCTTAAGTTTATGAGCTATAATTCCATGGTCACATTTATCGAAGGCTTTAGCAGTCAGTATAGATTACACCTATGTTTTGTCCTCGACACAGTGTTTCCAATATTTTCTCCTGGTGGTCTAAATAGCCTTGATAGGCATGATCTTCCAGCCCTGAAACCATACTGATTTGGTAGGCCGGGTTGAAACTATAATTTTTGTTTGATTTTAATTTATCAGAGTGACTAACAGTTGGCTTTTGATATAAAAATAAGATTCCTGAAAAAAATAATTGGTGGCCACTAGGGTGTGGAAACCGGTATTTAAATACCGGTAAATACCGGTTTTGAAAATTGGCTATCAATACCGTTACCGAGACACCAATACCGGTTTTCTAAATTTTCCTGAGTTACCCTTAAAAGCCAAGGAATTGAAGCTGTATGAAGCAACAGGGAAGCGGACTGAGCGTTTGGAACAACTTTACCGGAGCTTATCAACAATAAGAGCAACTAGCGTCGAATCTGAAAGGGCATTTTCGTCTGCAGGCTACTTCGTTTCAAAGATTCGTTCTCAATTGTCACCAAAAACATTAGATGCTTTGTGTTTTTTAAGATCATACTTCTCGAGTGCCAAGAAGTGAATAAAAATGTCTCCAAAGCAGTAGCTTAATATGTGATGTGTATTTTGACTATTAAACGTAAGTCTTGATATTATTTTATATTATCCCCTTACACATTTCTTTTTTAATTTTTTTTCCATTGCATGTAGTCATGTACCCGATGTAAGTCCTATAAAGGCTCATTTCACGGGTTTTGTGTGAAGGCATGTAGGAAAAGAAGGACAGTTGAAAAGTAATTGTGTCAGATGTGTGACAAGAAAATGTGTAAAAAGAGTATGTGTAACGGAAAACGGCGTCCACAAAGGCCCCGTCAGTGCCTCCCGCTAAAGAAAAAAACTACAACTAAAAACCGGTGAAAACCGGTATTGAGAATTTCCGTTCGGTAATTTACCGGTATTGATGATGTCGGTAATTTCCACACCCTAGTGGCCGCCAACGTGTGTCCGGCCACCCCCGTTTTTGTAAAAACATCTAATGCCGCACTAGCAAAATCAGGAAAATGGCAACATCTCTTCTTACGAACATGCTAGAGAGATGGTTTGCATACCAAAAGATGCAGAATTTGATTTAGAACATTAAGAGTGGGATTTTTTCATAAAACCTTTAGTTTTTGAGTTATTTTAGAAAAACTAATTTTTTGGGCCCATAGACCCCCTTTCGAATGAATGTCAACACAATAAAACATTCTCAAGCTGCAAATTGACATGTATTAGTGGTTTTCAATCAGCAATCAAAATCAATCAAAATCAGCCATTTTAAATTCATTGAAAATGCTTTTTGACATTCCAAAACGCCAAACATTAAATTATACAATTAACAAATTGTCATTTTGTCATATTTTAGCATGATAAATAATAATCTAGAACTTAAAATATTTTTTAGACACAAAATCTTTTATTACCTAATTTACGTAATCTAATTTTGTTTCTAATAAGACCATCTCTACGCTCATGACCTACAACAGCCAAGGATGCTTCAGTGACAAGCTTGATGTGCCTTTCAACATTCTGACTGTGGCACTCGTGATCCAGTTTCAATGCGGTATTAATGATATCACGCAGTTCATCATTACTGAATTCTTTTAATACAGGTGGAACAGTTTCCCATTGGGACATAGCAGACAGCTTGTGGTATGCAGAAGCTTTGAAATTGATGATTGGCTTTCTAAAGACCCTAACATTCTCATCTATAGCAGGATATTCATCAATACCACCTTCATGATCCTCTTCATTCTCATCATCACTTTCAATTATTCCACCTGCAAAATCATTGCTACTACCAGATTCATCATCAAAATCCTCTATAACTCCCTCAGACACAGAACTTTATTGACAGCACACCTCCTCATCTTCATCAGCCAGCATTCCAACTAAAATATTTTCACCATGAGCAAAATAGCTGTTATTGTTTAATACGTCATAACAAATTTCTCTAATTTTCCTGTCAGGGAATTTATTTACTCTTTGGATCATATTGAATAGGTTTCTTGACCCATCACTTAGCCTCTTATTAGCCTTGATATTGAACCAACTGTGAAAGTATACTTTGATGATGAATTCTACTATGATTTTGAGGTTCTTACTGGGTCTTTTTTGTGAAACATAAAAGCGAAGAATTCTACAGGCTAAGGTGAGCCATCGAGTGTGATTTAGCAGGCCAACTTCTAAGAGTGCAAGGTCTTCATCCACTTCACCAGTAATAATTGCCCAGCAGATGCAGTATCCATAGTATTGGTCTGTTGATAAATTATTGACCATCTCATTTGGTAGAAGCACAAATGCAGGATAAGATATAGATTTGAAGTCCACAACATTCCATTCTGACACATCCCCATTGAGCTGAGAACCAATAGGGCCAGAAAATTTGTCTGGACTTTTTGTTGTCCCATCTAAAGTTATGAAGATGTGTCTAAGTGGCAATTCATTTAGATGCAGAAGACAAATATCCCACTCAAGAGGTTGCCCTAAAAACATTTACAAATATTTGATTGACCCATGCATATGTCCTGTGTTAGTATTTGTCCCATCTGCTTTAACCAAGTTTAATTTGGCCTCAAGTTCTGTCCCTTTAATGATCTTATAAATGCCATGAGCAATGTCAATGCCTTTGCCACTCTCCGGGGTAAAATGGTCGAGGTAGTTAGTAATCAAAAAGCCAAATCATGCTTATTTTAGAATTTCTTTTGTCACTAAGGTCCGTCGAAAGAGGGGTCTATGGGCCCCAAAAATTAGTTTTTCTAAATTAACTCAAAAACTAAAAGTTTTATGAAAAAATATCACTCCTAATAATTTGTTCTAAATCAAATTCTGCATCTTTTGATATGCAAACCATCTCTCTAGCATGTTCAGAAGAAGAGATATTGCCATTTTCCTGATTTTGCTAGTGCGGCATTAGATGTTTTTACAAAAACGGGGGTGGCCGGACACACGTTGGTGGCCACCAATTATTTTTTTTCAGGAATCTTATTTTTATATCAAAAGCCAACTGTTAATGACTCTGATTAATTCTATCTTAGTTTCAGCCCGGCCTACCAGCAATGTTCCCTCTAATTTTTTTTAGTCCGTGTGCGCAATAAATTTTCGTTGTGCATACATTTAGATTCATGGTGAAAAATTGTGCAAAGTTTTCTGAGCGCTATTATCTTCAAAATTAAATATATATAAATATTAAATACTTAAATATTTTTTCATAAGGTGATAGCTTGATCATTACGGTACTATTAAATGGATATTAAAAAACTGTTTACAATATTACATATTCTTAAAAAAGAAAACATTTTATCCATTCTAAAAATATGAATAAAATAAAAAATAGTAAAATAAAATTCAACAAAATAAAAAAATAAAATAAAAATAACATTAACTGAAAATGACTATTTTAGTTATCATTTCTCAAAACAATTTTTAGCATTTAGAAATTTAAAATAGACTATCAAGATTAATACGTGATTTTATCCATTCACAAAATAGGAATAAAATAAAAAATAATAAAATTCAATAAAATAAAATATAATCAAAATAACATTAAATGAAAGTGCCTTTCATTTAAGTATGATTATGATTTCTCCCTACGATCTTTAGCATTTGCCCATTCCAAATAAACACTATGAAGATTAATACATCCGTCATCATTCAGGTAACTTTTAATTCGCATGAGCATGTCCAAATGATTTTCTTTCAAGCGGTTTCTTAATTTGTTCTTTATAGAATTCATTAAAAACTGAATTTTTTTAAATTACTTCATTTACTGTCGTGACTCATTATACGCTTGAGCCTGTGCACATTTTATTTTGCTGTGCGCGCGCACACGCGCACACCTTAGAGGGAACATTGCCTACCAGTGATTTGGGTTGTATAAGTTCTTTTCTTGTAGGTAGTAGGTAGTTTCGCTTTTAATTATACGTTCAAAGCACTTTATAAGGTGTGAGGTGAGAGCTACCGGATGAGGGTTTTTTTTTGGGGGGGGGGGGGGTGGAATATAACCATATAAAACCCCTGTAGACACTTCTTTTGGCGGACACTCAATGTGTGTGTGTGTGTGTGTGTTGTGTGTGTGTGTGTGTCCAGACCGTGAGCCAATAACACAGAGTTGTTAGCAGACTTGTTGCAAAGTTTAAGGAAACAGGATCCATAGATCCGTGTGCTTGCTGACTGAGTATCACGTCTGAATTTGTGTACTGAAAACAATGGTGGACATATTGAGCACGTTCTGTAAATAAAAGCTTTTGTTTTGCCTTTTTTTATTATTTTTTCTATGATGCCGGACTTATGGGACACCCTGTATAATGAAAAGGGAGACCAAGGAAGCAACATACAGCATGACTTTAATAAAGATCCTACGTTTCGAGGGATACAACCCTCATCCTCAGGGTAAATTCTAAAAAATAAATGATAAGTAAAATTTAAAACAATTACAAAATAAAACTTAGCTACATTAAAACAATCAGAGAAATAGGAAAGCTACGATTTAGAGAAGGCTCAAGTTAAAAATCTAAATAGATTCCAATAATCTAAAATCATTAATGTTATTACTCGCATTTAAAGTCTCAAAATTATCTCGTGAATGTCCGAATGTTCGCGTATTATGGATTCCATCGGGTTACTGATGACCCGACCCGCGCGAGACTACCTAGCCAAATGGTGGTCAATGCGGAACTAATTAACTGAATGGTACTTCTAATGCAAATTTATAAACGCGTGACAAGCGCAGAAGGGGAGGGAATCTATCTTTAAAACGAAAGGAGGATCATATAGTGGAAGATTTTACAAAACTGAATTTAAGATTAATTTGGGGGGAAAATTTGTTCAGGGCTGCAGACAGGTCTTTCTCAATCTTGTCACTAACAAGACCGAAGTAAGGAAAAGTAGGGTAACAATTGTCTTTGGAAACACTATAAACACGCGTTTTACGTCTACAAATATTATCAAGAAATTTAGAAATATATTTATGAATTAATTTCTTAGGAAGACCATTAGAAGTAGAAAAGTTAATTAAATATTCAAATTCATTATGACGACTAATATAGGATGAACATACACGATACGATCCAAAAATAAGACTGAATGGAGCTAACTTTTAAAAAAAAAAGGTGCGCAAATAAAAAAAAAACTCGTACCCAAACCCATAAAAGTTGGTTTATAAAACATTTTATGTATTTCGTAAATCAACTTTTACGGGTTTGGGTACGAATTTTTTTTTATTTGCGCACCTTTTTTGTTCAAAATTAACTCCATTTAAAAACTCGTAGCCGAACTTTTAAAATAAAATGTTGACCACCTTTCACGTCAAATTCTTTGAAGGGTACCGCGAAAATATTTTCCTACTACTATTTATTTTAACTAAATGTAAATAGTCGGTAAACAATTAATCACCTTTAATTAATCCAAAATGGAAGGGTGATGATCGGGAGTAGATAAGCTACTATGAAAAGACGAAGAAAAGAACGAAAACCAACAAATTAAGCGTTCCTGCCTGATGCGCCCTCCCAATCTCCTATCTCAATGAATTCTCCAGAAATGACAAAAACTGTCAAAAACGTTATAAAGTTTTCCAGTTTAGGTTAAGGTAACTCGGATTGGGTATACGAGTTGGCTCGGGTTAAGTTAACAGCTCGTTTGTTCCGTAGAATTTGGCGGATGAGTGGGCTACAGTATGAATTTCAGTACTCTACAATGTCACGAGTATAAATATATAATTGAGAAGGGATGGAAAAAGGTGCACTTACTTCATCTGTTTCACAATTGTACTCTTCCCGGATTCACCAGCGCCTGCAACGAAATAAATTACGAATTAATAGGAAAAATATATTACCAAATATGATACACTAGACTCTAGAGAGTAACCCTCTAAGAAGGCACGACTACCTTTTACAGTGAACGACACTAAAACCCAAAATACGACTCTCGACATCCATTTCATTACCTCAAGCAATTGATGCGCCTTTACTTAAAGACAGCAATAATAACAGCATCATCAAATGTGGGCTTTAAAGTGAAAGTGGCCTTTATATCGAACATTAACTTAAAAAACACTATTCAAAATTTAATCTTTTTAGGTGACAATAAAAAAAAGAGTTAAATTTCTACATTCAGCTAATCACATCAACACTCGTTCCAAAGGTTAAAATCGCATGATGCATATGCATTAGGGCGGAGTGAAAAACCCATTTTTCGAATTTTCAAATTGGCTAGTGTGGAAAATGTGTGGAGTAGTGAGGAAATAAGCTGGTATAAATTTAAAATCATAACATTAATATCTTCAGGTGCCACAATGACCTTCAATGTTGAAAAAAATTGAAAAAAGCAGATTTTAACCAATAATTACAGAAGAGTCCACGATGCACAATAGACAAGAATTTATTCACACTTGTATAAAAATAGCTCAGTCAACCTTTAAAAAAAGTTTCTATTCTCTAAAAACAGTTTTCTATAGTCAGCTCACTCAGCTGTCACGTGAGTACCTCGGTTCAGTGTAGCTGTCGCTCTCGTAGCAGGTGGGTGTTCTGTTGTTGGCGTTACTCAGATAGTCTAAACTATATTTCTTATATATTTTGCATTTCTGTATTGTGTTGCCCTAAGTTTGCCATGTACTATTAACTGAAATTAACGTATAATTGATATTAGCTCTTTCTTTTTCAGATTTGTATACTTTCAAAATGTCTCGAGTTTGTGCAAAATCAACCAGGGCCTCAACTGAGTGCCCCATGTTTGGTATGGGGGAAGATTTGTGGCACAGGAATCTTCCTACATACGAAGGAGTTTTTAAATATTACTTGTTTGTAAGAAACGATTTGAAACAGAATACTAATAAAGATCCTTCAATATCTCAAATATTAGAACAAGTTGTTGATAAATTGAAAACAATTTGGGAAAGTGCTTCCGTCCCAATTCTGTCAGACAGGCGAATTGAAACAATGTTCAGAAGCTACCACGAAAAGTATCGTGTCATTATGAAGCCATACCAAAGCAGAAAAAATTCTGAAGCTTACAAAAGCAAAGATTGATATGTTCAAAAAAGAAGCACACACGAAACTTTTTGACATTGCAGCGTGCAAGTGCAAAGTACTAACACAATGTTCTGTCCCAAAGAAAAACGGTTCCAAAGGAAGAAGTGACGTTCCTCTTAGATCAAAGGAGTGAAAGAAAACTGTTTATTGATAGAGTAGATATTACACTCTCAAAGAAAAAAGCATCTACGTTGCTAAGAAAGCAAAAAGAAGCTGTGAGGCTCACCAAAGAATCTTCACAGGAGAAATTGCAGGATACAAATGTTGAATTATCATCATCGACATCAAATAGTGAAAGTGAATCTGGTGAAATATCAGACGATACATTTCCAGAGCCAGTTAGCTCGAAGAGAAAGCTCGAACAACCTGAAGAACAATTATTCAAGAAAAGGAAAACTACAAATCTACCTTCAGTGGCTACTGCTTGTGACAGGACTGCAGTTTCAGATCGAGCTGCAGCATTCATTGTTAGTGCAGTATTGCAAGATATTGGAGAAGTTTCTATTGACAATACATCTGAAGTAGTGGATAGGAGTAAAATCAGAAGAGAAAGACAAAAGAAGAGATCAGAAATTATGAAAGATCAAAATCAGGTCCCAATCAGAGGAATCTATTTTGATGGTCGAAAAGATTCTACTCTCTTCCAAGAAAAAAAAGAGTCCAAAGTATATCAGAAGAAGGTAACAGAAGAACATATCACTTTAGTGAGAGAACCTGGTTCAGATTATTTGGGCCATTATTCTGTGAATTCTGAATCAGCTGAAGAAATATGTAAAGGAATGATTTGAGTATATTGGAAATAATGACATGAACCTGGAAAACCTTGTTGCCATTGGATGCGATGGTGCAGCAGTCAACACTGGAGAAAAGGGAGGCGTTATAAGGCTTATAGAATTGAAGCTGAAGAAGCCAGTTCAACATTTAGTGTGTCAGCTCCATGCCAATGAATTGCCATTACGCCATTTAGTTGCAAAGCTGGATGGAAAACCATCTGGCCCCCGCGGATTCACCGGTCCTATTGGCAGGGAATTAGAGAACTGTGAGAGTCTTCCTATTGTCGAGTTTGAAAGGATTGATGCTGAGGAACCAACTGTAGACTGTGAAGATCTTAGCACCGACCAAAAATATCTAATTGATATTCATCAGGCCATAACAAAGGGATATTGCTCTCCAGATCTTGCTCATCGTAGTCCAGGCAAAATGGCACATTCACGATGGCTGACTACAGCAAATCGTTTGCTTCGTCTATACGTTTCAACTGTAAGTCCATCTGAGAACCTCATGAACATTGCTTCTTTTATAATGAAGGTCTACATCCCAATGTGGTTTTCTATTAAGCAAAGTACGTCTTTTGTCAATGGCTCAAAACATGTTTTCAAAACTATTGAACTAACAAGAACACTGAATGACGAAGTAAAGGATATTGTAAACCCTGTCATACAAAGAAATGCATTTTTTGCAAATCCAGAAAATATTCTAGCATCAATAATTCATGATGACCGCAGCGCCATAAGAGAATTAGCGTGGAGGCGAATAAAGAAAGCAAGGCAAACAAACAAGGAAAAAGTTGTGAGGCGTTTCACAGTACCTGTTATTCAATTTGAAGCTACTGATTATACTGATTTAATTAATTGGCAAAAATGCATTGTCACTGAACCACCTGTGACAAGACACCTGACAGAAAATGAGATTGAAGAATTCATAGAAAACAAGAGTACCCCTCCATTCGAGAAATTCCCTTGTCATACACAAGTAGTAGAAAGAATGGTAAAATTAGTGACTGAAGCATCATCAAAAGTATTTGGATTGAACGCGCGAGATGGCTTCATAAGATCAACACTTCAGTCACGTAAAAAAATGCCATCATTCGAAAGTAAAGCTGAATATAAAGTTTAAATAAAACGTTAATAGAAAAAAACATGCGCAAGGATGGGTGGTTGGGAGGGCATGGGTGGAGCTCGACACGCAGCCACCTCCTCGTGGTGAGTTCTGGATTATTTAGATCATTAATCAAAAGAACATTGATCTAAATAAACTAAGAGCTGCGTAATTCAGTAACTATTTTGGTAATTGGAACACTTAATATATAATAATAACAAGTAAGTTTCAGTTATTGTACTAATGCAGAATATAAGAAAATCATTATATTTCACTTTTTTCGACGGCTTTGTGGCACCTGAAGATATAATTTCGCAGGACTAATATTTATGCACAGTCATTATCTATAGCACCCACATATTTTCCGCACTAGCCATATTTGAATTTCGAAAAAAAGTTTAAAAACCTCATTTTCGATCCGCCCTAATATGCATGGCTCTTTGCATACAGCGTGTGTGTGTGTGTGTGTGTGTGTGTGTACATTACATACAGTACACCATAAAATGCTAGAATCCCATATTCGCTTGAAACGTCTTTTCTGAAGATTTTTCTCCTTTTAACTAACTGCCATTTCTCAAAAACTCAATTTAATCCTAATCTTTAGAAGAATCAGGCATTGAACTATGCAGCTTTATATATCAGGTGTCCCAGAAGATGTCCCTCTTTCTAAATACGTGTTCTAAGCTAGAAAAAAAAGGAATCTAGACGCGGACAAACGCAATAGGTAGGGTACGTACAAAAGAAGAGTTTATTAACCTTAGTTAAACGACAAGCTCAGTGTAATTGCCATTTTTACTAACACGGTATTCAACCTTACACCAATGTTTAACATAATTTTCAGAAATAGCTCAGCTGGGATGTTCATTATCTCATAGACTTTGGTCTTTAAGTCTTCGAGTGTCTTAGGCTTAGTAGAATAGATCGTCTTTTAAGTACCCCACAAAAAAAAAAGTCAAGGGACGCGAGGTTAGGTGAGTATGGGAGCCATTCCACCGGCTCATGACGGGAGATTGGTCGCCTGGAAAACCGATTCCTCAAAATGTTGCGAGTTTCACGAGCAATGCGTGGAGCAGACTGAAGCCGAAGCCGAATCTTATAGAACCGGGACTGGAAGAAGAGTTCCATAGTTAACCTATTCTAATTTCGTATAGGTTAACTATTATTGGTTATTAGTATTACTAATAATCAAAAATATTAAAAGTTAAATAAAAAATAAAACCCCTCAAACGATACAAATAACCGAGTCTCGAGGCCGAAGAAGCCTACAAAAGCCGGATTCAGCCCTATGTCTGGTGTGGAGGTGCTCCATCCTGCCGACACCACTGTGAATCTGGGGTAATGCAGTTATTTCTTTTACGGAACAAACTAATTAGTTGTGGTCAGTAGAAAGATTTTAAAAATTTCGTAGAAATTAGGAAAAGTTATCGCTTCAACTATGAAATGGTGAAAGAACGCTTTTAATATACAGGGTGTCCCAAAATGAATATAGCAAAAAGAAAGTCAAATAACTTTTTTGGTAATTGAGATAATGAAATGGTTTTTACATGAATACAAGGGTTAGACGTATAAGTTTTATTTGGCTGTGAATATTGATTGTCATTTTCTTTTCTTTTCACATTAAACCCCATTTTCCAGAATAATGACAAGGCTACATTTCACATATCGGGCAATCTTAATCGGCACAATTGTAGGATTTGGGGAAGAAAATCCTTATGAGCTGTATGAACATGAAAGGGATTCACCTAAGTTAAGGAATGGTGTGGCCTGTCAAGTTCCCACATTTATGGACCCTATTTTTTTTATGAACGCACTGTCAACGGCATTTCTTACCTTAACACGTTACGAGAGTTCTTTATTCCACAATTGCAGGAAAATTCTGGCCTACTACAAAGAGCTTTCTTTCAACAGGACGGAGCACCCCCTCACTTTGCTCGCAATGTTAAAGTGTTTTTAAATGAAACTTTCCCTGGACGATGGATTGGTCGGGGAAGACCTACGAAATGGCCGGCCCGTTCACCCGACTTAACACCTTTGGATTTTTATCTATGGGGTTTTCTGAAAAGTCTACACTAGCAAACCAAGAGACATTGAAGAACTTAAGCATCGTATTGCTGATGCAGTGACATCCATCCCTACAGTCGTGCCTGGAAAAACTTTTCGAGGCATTTGAACGCCGCATACGATTTATCATAGTGAAGGATGGACGACATGTAGAAGTTTATCAATAATTTGAGAAAAGCTAAACATACCATAATGAATTAAAGTAAACTAAAACTTATACGTCTAATGCTTGTATTCTTGTAAAAACTATTTCATTATCTCAATTAGCGATAAAATTATTAGACTTTCTTTTTGCTATATTCATTTTGGGACACCCTGTATAATATTTATTAGTTATAAAGTAATGAAGGCTTAGAAATGTATTAACAATGCTCTTATCAAAATCAATGCGTGATAAAGTTCATAATCATCTACCATGTGTGTGTCTGTGTCGTTAATTTGCAATACCGACACTCCTCGCTTTACAGCAGAGGGTGGAAACCTTTATTGTGTGTGTGTGTGTGGAGGGGGGGGGTTCAACTAAAATGCTCTCTACCGGGCAAATTGCGGCTTTAAAAATAACTTGGGACGTAATTAAGATGTAAATACTGTATGATTTTAAATAATCAAACTGGCCACGGACAACATTATGCCGGCGGGCAGCAGGTTCCCCACCCAACCACTGCTTTATAAGTTCGGGTGCACGATTCATAAGGAACAAAATGCATCACAAGTTCGTGTTTCCTCCCCAAAGCGACACAAATTCACCTACTTCAATCACAAGTACAATTATATGAAATTATGAACTCAGGCCTACTCTACACCAACTGAACCAAGAACTCAGACTGCAATTTTAAACCATCCCTTTACCCATGCTTTTAGTTTGCCTCTTTTTAATACTAAGTGTATGTGTGTATATATATATATATATATTATATATATATATATATATATATATATATATATCAGGGTTGGCACGATTGTGCCCAATGGGTTTTTTCGAAAAAATCCTATACAGTTTGGGTTTTTTCAGGAATTTGGGTTTTTTCAATATTTTGCAAATTCTAATACTTGGAAACCTTTTTTAGTACTTTCAAATCAAGATATAAATATTTTCAACAACTTACTGCCAATTAGTTTAAAAAATATAATGCTATCTGATAAAGGATAAAAATATAACGAGTTTTTTTAAATTCATCAATGTAATGCAATTAACTTTCATATGACTGATATGCTACTCTTGGATATACTAAGTAGGTACTGAAAACCCTAAATAACAATGTACCACCCTTAACATTTAAACTGAGGCCTTAGCCTAACCAAAATAAATCTTTTTCCTGA
This sequence comes from Bathynomus jamesi, assembly GCA_023014485.1. Taxonomy (NCBI): domain Eukaryota; kingdom Metazoa; phylum Arthropoda; class Malacostraca; order Isopoda; family Cirolanidae; genus Bathynomus; species Bathynomus jamesi. The sequence goes on from JAJOZX010000722.1 coordinate 372,196, forward strand.
AATTCAAAAAAAGAAAACTCTAATATCAAGTAAGAAAAACCTCAGACAATTACATAAGCATTGCTATGAAAATGAATAGGAACGGGATGTCCATGATGCCTTCTCTACTATTCTGGTGGCTGCACTACCACTCAAAGTCTGTACTCTCCTCTTGGACCTCTTCTGCAAGAGATGGACTTTTGTGCGCATTTTGCAGGTATTTGTGCACCTTTACCAGTTTTCCTGCCTTCTCGACACCCAGTCTGTTACGAAGTTTTGTCCAGACTATACCAAAAGTAGAGAAAATCCTTTCTATAGCTGCTGAGCTTGGAGGACAGCTCAAGAGACTAGAAGAAGGGGCAGAAATCTACTGGTAGCTTTTTAGCTTTTTCTGTTCTCCTGCCCATCAAAGTCCACCATTTTGCAGGATTTTCTTTGTAGGCATCGACAACCTGTGAAGAAATCATCACTTTGGGAAAGTAAGATTCATCCTTAATTTTGAAGGCCATGAACCCAACCAGAAAATCTGGTTTGTTACTCGCAATCCACTCTTCCGCACTGTCTTCCTCTTCTTGAGAAAGTCCTGCACCCATTCTGAAAGGATCCATCAAATTAGCAACGTAGAAGAATGGCGCCAGTGCTTGTTGTTTCCTTTTGTCGAAAGTGGTTATGTAGGGCTCCAAGTTTTTTTTCTTTGCACAAACCATTCCACACCCGCACTGCTGTTGACAGGTTCGCTGAATCACTCTGAAGCTATTGATGAAAGAAGAAATGCAGAACACTATTAAAAATGTTATTTATTCATTCAAACTATACTAAGCCATTGTTCTGTAGTTACCTTTCATGTAACAATTACTAGCCTATGCATTGAAAATGAATATGCCTGGTACATTGAAATACTGGTAGGTATATGTTTTCAAGTAGCATATTATTGCATGTCACTATGTGCATAACCAAACAATTTTTTGGACTAGTCTCCAACTGCTTACCTCATTTAGAGCGTTGGAAACCAGTACAGCTGAGCGATACAGTGAAGCATTGTTTAGAATGGTGTTGATGCTTTCTTCCACCGATTACTCATTCACTATCTCCATGTACTTGTAGAATTTCTTTACAAACGTGTCAACACATACTTGCTGAGAATTCCAACGAGTATCATTGGGAATCTGGGGCAAAAATCCCCCTCTCTCCTTCAGACAGGCCTAAAAAATTGAATGAAAATACCAAATCATTAATTTACACTCTAATCAGTTACGAACAAGAATCAGAAGTGTGTGTTTTTTGTGATGCTGATCACATTTTAAAAATTATGGTATCAAATTCAAAATATTGAATATGAAATTGATAAAATATATTTTAGATGAAATTGTTTTTTGCCTACCTTTGGTATCTACATCCCTGGAATATAAAATAAGAAATATGATCTACGATATAAACATTTGGAATGTGTTGCTCAGAAAAACACTGCCAAATACATACATGAGGTTGGTGGTGGTTACGAAAATACTTCGGAACTTGGACACTGTCCTTCAGTACAGTGTTTGGAGACACCACCTTCTCAACAAGATTCGGGTAATGAGCGGAGCATCCATAGGCAAGAACTGAAGGGAATTGTTCAGCTAGGAGTTCCTTCATCCGAACCATCTTGCTTTCATTATCAGTGCATAAAGCAAATACCTAGGAGAAAAGAAAAAACAAATTAATGATGTTACACAAAGTCACAATTTGGGTTTCTGTTCTATTGTAATGAAAAATGCAATGAAGTATTGACCATTTAGGCGAATAGAGCAATTTCAATTTAATGTCAGTGTGTTGTTGCTTGGACTACATATAGTCATTTTGTAATGTTTATCTCATAGGAGATACAGTATACTCTCAACTATTTGTTTAGTTATTTAAATGTACCTATGTTTAGCAAATTATGTTTAATACAAAAACTATCAGCTACTTACATCCTTTCCATAGGTGTTTTTTACTTGCTGAATGCTCTTGGCTGCAACTTCACAACAGAACTCCGCTGTTTTCTTTTCAGTACCGCAGTCATGAGTAGTTAGCAGGTAGGAACTTTTTCCAGTGTGAATTGATGACGCAATTATGGGATCATTTTGCACTGATGACCATCCATCCTGAAGGAGTGTGATTGTAGATTCACTCAAGTCATTTTTAATGTTCTCTTCAATTGTTGAATGAACTTCATCCAGCAACTTTCTTGCTAGATCCTTTCTTGATGGAGGGTGATAACCTGGTCTCAAGGAGTTCATCATTTCCTTATATTGCTTTGATTCAGCAGCTCTGAAAGCAATGCTGTTAACATAAAAGAACTTCGCTACTTGCAAGTCAATATGTTTCCCTTGTGATTCTATGGTCTTGCAGGCATAACCAAAAAGTTTATTTTCGACCAGTAACTTTTTTTTGAGTTGGAGACATGACCTCTAATTCTGATCTTGAAGATGTTCCTTGTGATGCCTGCAAGATGCTTGATATAGATGGTGACGTTGGTGAGAGAAGTGGAGAATCTACTGGTGAAGCTGTACTCTCTCGACTCTGGTCAGGTGATGTTGATGCATGACTTGAGCCTCCCTTTGATCCATCATCTTCGTGACGATTCCTAATGTCACAGTTGCCGAGATGTGCTCTTACACGTTCTACCTTGGATGTCAGCTCTAATCCACAGTGATTACACTTTACTTTGCTCGAGTTTTCTATTCGGGACACTTCAAGCCACTCACTCGCTTGCTTGCGACCACTATCTGGTAACCTAGGCATTTTAATACAATATTGGATACGACTTCCGCGATTAAATTTCTGTGTGAGGAAAAATATGATAGAAGTAAACTAGTTATATTGATTTTGAAAACTGCATTGCAAACACAATTTAGTTTCTTTCTCCAGAAGCAAACACAACCAACACTACCGGTCAGAGTCAGACACAATAGTGACACTTAGCAACTCTGAGGAGTGAGGACTGAGGTTGACTCCAAATGTGCGTATTGCATACAGCATACTCATTACATACGTGTTCCATATGCGTTTGGTTCAAGGTTGTCTAGCTCTAGCAAATTGAGTACTGTACTTGGAAATATTTGTCTCAAATGGGTTGCTAACTTGCTTGCCAAGTTTATTCCTGGTTTGCTTTGTATTTTTGGGAAGGGTAATGAGCCTAATGGGTATTCAGACAAGGTAAAACCAGTCATAATTTTAATTTTGTTATCTATTTTGATAGCTGTTAATGGAAAGAGGAGCTAAACTACGCTAGAAACAAAAAAACAGAAGTGGGGGGGGGGTCACTAGTATGGTGCTGAACGACAATTTTACCCAAGCATAAATTATCATAAATAACGTTTTTTGTCTGTTCAATTTTCTATAAATATAGATTGTTTTGTAATGAAAATTTTAAAATTTCAAGGAATCGGTGAGAGAATCGGTTAAATTTGGCCGATGGCGATGCATGGGAATCGGTACACCACCAGGAAATATTAGTGTGGAATTTCATTCTCTCTTATTTTGGGTAGAGCGGCGTGTCCTTAGGCCTTTCAGCCCCAAATCTAAACCTGGCTCGTACGATTACTGTACTACGGAAAAAGCTTCCTTTCCAAAACTAAATGCATCCCAAGGCAGCGAATAATTTAATGAACCCTTAGAAAAAAGTGTCTCCCAAGATAAAGCGTTTATGTACGATACTCTGATCGAAGTCTGTTTAGGATTGGGAGGGTTAATTATTCCAAATTTTTAATTAAATTTCTGTTCGCTTAGTTATACTCTCTATCAGCCGACCATTTCCGATCGTCTCATGAACAAAAGATTCCTTCACGTACAATCTCTTCACTCATTTTCTGAAGTGGAGTTAGAATAAGCTTTAAAGTAATAAGAACAATTACTATTATTTCCTTCGAGTTAAACACGATTCCAATTGTCCATTCAGGCCATTATTATTAAAAATATAAATTCAGAATTTGGATTACGGCCTAAATGAGACCTAATTCGCTTTTAATTAATCCTCGACCTAAATTATTTTCAGTTAATCGCCGTAATAATTCTCTTTTTACAGTTAATGTTCAACAAATCACGCATGAATACTTTCTTTTAAAGTATACTGTATAGTAAAGAGCTCTCATTAAATATAATGACGGACTTGGATAATGTTTAGGTTTTCGCGTGTGTGTGTGTGTGTGTGTGTGTGTGTGTCTGTGTGTGTCTGTGTGTGTCTGTGTGTGTGTGTTAAAATCTTAACACTTGTCAGTCAATCCCTGGGACTAAGTGGACCTATCCCCATCAGCCGGCAAGGATGGAGTATCATGACAAGGTCTATGATCCACTAATAAAGCTCATAAAAGAACTCTCAGCTTCACAGCTGCACCTCCCCCCCCCCCCCCCAAAAAAATAATTATATATATATATATATATATGATGAATAAAACCACGAAGGAAAGGAAACACAAAATGGTGCTCAAGCGCTTTCGTCTAATGACATCCTCAGGAACACTGAGCACCATTTTGTTTCCTTTCCTTCGTGGTTTTATTCATCATAAATATTTTTCACGTGTTACTTTCGTGAAATAATTTTCATATATATATATATATATATATATATATATACCAACCGAATGACCCTTCCATTTCTTCCCCGTCTTCTATCTTACCCTTCGCCTAACTTTCCTTCACCCACCCCAAGGACTAAAATGAGGGGAAGGGATGTGGCATCAATTGGCGCCAGTCTCGTAAAATAAGGGAAGGCATGAAAGGTGTCTCTCAATACCACTTGAGCACTCGAAATGAGGGGTATCGGGGATAGGAAGAGGGCACAAAGGGTACGAGAGGGGATACGAGAGCAAAGGAGAATGAAGAGCGAATTAAAAGTAATTTACAATTGTCCATTCGAAGTGTCCGATGGGAACAATTTGAACAGAGAACAGCCAAGGATGTAGTCATCATTCACTCTTCATCAAGATCCAGTATTCATTCATTATCCGAGAAACCATTTCACATTCTCCATGGGGTGGGCACGACGCTTGAACTTTGGACCGGATACAAAAAGACGACGAGTTACCACCCAAACCCTAGGGTTACAGCGTTACCTTCTACTTCACCATTAGATTATACACCCTTCCACAATTCTGTCACTATTTATTCTCTCCACCAACGTTAACATACTTTCCTCTATTCTCATCTCCATTGACTGTTTCACTACTTCCACACAGCGTTTTCAAATTACATTATACAGGTATGACCTGAATAAGTAGAAAATAGCGCGAGGAATTTTTCAGACAATCTTTTCAACTAGTCTATTCCTTTCACATTTCAGTTAAAAAAAAAAAAGTTTATGTTCAGCTTTCAAAAAGTAATGTTCAGTTCGAAATCTGCAGACAAACAGGAAGAAAAGTTTAAAACACAGCACCTAAATGTTTATTTACACTACAATACAAAAGAATCTCGAAAACCTTTTATCGAAAAATTTATTTTTTTCACTATTAATAGTTAGATACATTTCTCGTAAAGGCGTTTTTAAAATTTTACGAGAAAATAGCCATTATATTTCCGTATATTCTGTATTTGACCAGCCATATTAGCTAGCTACCGTACAGTTTTTTAGCATTCAAATTTTATTGTTAATTGTCCAAGTGAAGCAAAAGTGAAGCATCTGAATTTACTGAAGTGCGTTTTCGACAAATGTGAACTCGGAAAGTGATTGAATTACGATACGATGCCCAACAACAACTACCATTATCAAATTCCAGAGACTGCTGAGTCGTACTAAAGAAGTTTTCATTTAATTTACAATAGCTTATAAACGTCATAACGGCAATATCATTGAAAACCATTTGCTAAAAGGAAGTTACAAGTACATAGCTATGTGAATAAATGAAGGTGTACACTGTACACACACACACACACACACACACACACATTTAGTACCGATGAGTCGGACATATACGCACGCACAATGCTTTAACTATATAGCTAAATACACGGTTGTCGTGTCAAAAGAACAAAAGGGGCTTTCTGTACCGAACCAAACCCCCCAATGGTGTCGGGTGTGAGTCATTGAATAGAAAGGCGGTTCACACATAGAGACTTCAAACGTTTCCTATAACAGAGCTAGCCCCAATGGGACCTCATTAAGCAGAAACCAATTGCACCTTCTTTATTAACTCCCTCATAGTATGCGTGACGTCACTCGAGACGGGCATTGTATAAGGCTCTTGTTAAAGGCAGTGGCACCCCTTTGTTTAATGTTGTTACCGTGAAATAGCGAGAAATAAACGAAATCTACAAAATGTATATTAAGCATAGATTCAAAAGTAATAGTTATAACGCTAAAAGATAAAGGCTATTGCATAAAGTGGCGGTTCCCAACCATATTTAGGCGAACGTGCCACCATGCTTTTCTTATTACCAATGCGGGTTATTCATCTATAACTAATATTGCTTTTTAAGTACATTATCATCGAAGTAATTATCAGTTAGTAAGCTGCATATTAAAACCCTCTCGCGCACCACCTAAAACAGCTCCGCGTACCACGAGTTGGAAATCGCTGGCATAAAGGTTATAACGAAGAAAAAAGTCATAACATCATAAAAAAAAATAGGTATACGGCTTTTTACCAATGCGTGAAGCCAGTCACTTCTCGTAATAACTAACTTAAAATCACGTAGAGCGATGTAGAACACTAAAATTATAATTTCACGTGGGAACCTCCTCGGAGGATTTGACGGAAAAGGCATTTAAGCCAATATTTTTTTCCCTCTACTGGAAACATTAAAATGTTTAAAAACCTCAAAAAACTATTCAGAAAGGAAGAAATAGATTTTCCTTTTTCTCTCTCGCTCTATGTTCACTTTCAAAAGTGCGCCAAATAAATAAGCCTCGCCCTTTTATACACAACAGCTGATAATGCTAATAAACAAAACCATGCACATTTAAATTACGCAGCTTAAAAAGAGTTTCAGAATGTGACCAAATTATATTATAAGGTTGTAACATATATTCTGCTCGATTTTTTAGTTCATTCAGAACAAAAATTAAATGACAATGGCAAATTAATCATCAATATAATTCCTTTCTTTTTCTATAACCTCCTCCCACCTGTAGAAAAGTTTTTTTATGCCACGTTCGAAGAAATCCCTTGGTTTCGAGTTAAAAAAGTGATCACTTCATTTTCGATAGCTTCCCTGGATTGCAACTTTTGTCCATCTAGGTGGTGTTGCAGACTTCTCAATAAATGGTAGTCTGAAGGTGCGATGTCCGGAGAATAAGGTGGATGAGGCATTTTTTCCCAACCAAATGCCTCCAATTGTGCAGTGGTGATTCGAGCAGTGTGAGCGCGCGCGTTATCCTGGTGGAATAGAACACCTCTAAGATTAATTAATGCGCGACGTTTTTCTTGAAATGCCATCTTCAATCGTTGAAGATGTTGGCAGTAGACTGCAGCTGTGATTGTTTGGTTATCTGGCAGAAACTCAAAATGAATAATTCCATGCGTATCCCACACAACACAGCAAAATTTTCTTTGGATAGGGTCCATTCCTTGGCTGAGGTTCAGGCTTTGTTTCACGGCTAAGCCACCGATGTCAACGCTTAATATTGTTATAGAGGACCCATTTTTCATCCCCAGTGACGATCCGATTCAAAAACGGTGCCTGCAGTTGCCGAGAATGCAGTGATGTGCAAATATCGATTCGATGTTGAAGATTCGCTTGTGACAAATCATGCGGAACCCATTTTCTAACCTTCACTACTTTTCCTAACAGCTTCAAATGACGATGAATGGTCATATGGCTAACGCCGAGTTGCAAGCCAAGTTCTCTTCCAGTTACCGTTGGGTTTTCCTCCACTGTTGCTTTCAGCAACTCATCTAACTCATTTGGTCGTCCTGTTCGTTGATAATCTTTCAGACTGAAGTCTCCATTTCTGAACTTCTTAAACCATCTCCTACAATCCATTCCCTCACATCATTATTTCCATAAACTCTCTGGATGTTTCTTGCGGATTCACTAGCGTTAGATCCTTTATGGAACTCTACAGCATCCCGCGTAGAATATGCTATTTCGTGGGTCCCATGTTTTTTCAATTACTGTAATATCGTAGGGGTGGCGTTGTAATTGTATGAAAAACACCAGAGAAAATATTCATTAGCCTAATCCTACACTAGCCTAAGTCATTCTGTATCGTGATAAAACATGTGCGAACCTGTCGCCGCGTGTATTTTGCAACATTTCTAAAACTATTTCATATTATCTTGAGGTTATTCTATTAATTATCTATCGTCCGTTTTCTAATCGAGCAGAATTTATGTTACAACCTGATAGTTCAATCTTTATTATACTCGTATATACTATACATACTACAGTAAGATTATGAAAAGTGTGATTTCGCGTAATTACTGTTTCACTTAGGGACTTCCTTCAGGAACTTAGGTTCGGTGAAATTTTTAAGTACTTCAGCAACTTCCTGTGTATATATATATATACACACACAGAGTGGCGCAAAAGTCGCGCAGCATAGGAATTTTCAGTGTTGAAAATTTTTTTTTTTCTTTTAGGTAGGGGATGGCTGCGAAATTAACAATAGACGAGAGGATGAGCTTCGTTTTAATGTATGGAATACCAGGTACAACATATCGATGAATCGGTACAGAATTTAAATTCTGTACCGATTCATCGATTTGTAGTACCTGGTATTCCATGCATTACATAAAATCAAGCTCACCCTCTCGTGGAAAGGTCTCGAGACGTCAGTGTATCGGAGCGAACCGTTAGAAGGAGACTTATAAAAAATGGCTTACATGCTAGACATCCAGCAATGGGCCCGGAATTGCTCCCCACCACCGCAATGCTCGTCTTGCTTTCGCTCGTGAGCATGTCAATTGGACTACAGTCCAATGGGGACGAGTATTATTCACGGACGAATCAAGATTTAATCTTCGAACATCCGATGGACGGGAAAAGTGTGGGGAGATGAACAGGAGAAAGATTCGCCACGTGCACTTTTACGGAGGGTTGCTTTTGGAGGAGTCCAATTGACATGCTCACGAGCGAAAGCAAGACGAGCATTGCGGTGGTGGGGGAGCAATTCCGGGCCCATTACGGGACGTCTAGCATGTAAGCCACTTTCCATAAGTCTCCTTCTAATGGTTCGCTCTGATACACTGACGTCTCGAGACCTTTCTAGCTCATTGCGGACGTTTGTGGCAGTCAAGCGACGATCTTGCAAAACACTCAAGACGATGAAACGATCGTCACGGGCAGATATGCAGTGCGATCTTCCAGATCTTTGTCTTCTGGTGTACTCTTCTGTCTCCACATAAACGTTGGTAGACACGTCGAACCGTTGTTTTTAGAATTCCTAGCGCATCAGCGACGTAACGCTGGCTCCGACCATCTTCAATTAGGGCGACGACTCTTGCGACGTTCACGGCACTCAAATCCATTGTAAATGTCCAATTTTGAAATCCAAAAGAATTAGAAGTCTATCTGTTACTAAACGCAAATGCCTACTCTCACTAGTGGAAGAAAAAAGTGGCACTAGCAGGCTAAGAGCAACTGAATGTCAGACTGTCGAATTCTTAAAAGAAGTCAAAAATTCGTTACAGCTAGTGTGTTCGCAGCTGGCGTTGTTGTCTCGTTATTTGGTTGCCTCATAGACTATATTTCCGAATTTTAAAACTTTTATAAACAAACTTGCCCACTTTTTTGCGATATTCCAAGAGCCGATTTTTCTGCCGCTCATATATATATATATATATATATATAATATATATATATATATTATATATATATATACAGGGCGTCCCAAAAAAATGTATACACACTTTAAATAATTATAAAGGCAGTGTTTATTAAAATACATTTCATTTTCAAAATGTAATAGAATCTACAGACATTATTTAATTGTTTTGTCAACGCCTGTTTTCAAACTGACGTCCGTTCTGGTCCAGGCACTGCTGATAACGTGAAGCAATGGAATCGCAAACATCACGAAACATTTCGTTTGGTATTTGTGTGCATTCTCGTTCAATGGCTGCTCTCAATTCAGCGACTGTTGCAGGTTTTATAGCGTAGACTTTGTCTTTTAAGTATCCCCATAAAAAAAAAGTCTAGTGGTGTGAGGTCTGGTGAACGCGGAGGGTATTCTACGAAACCCCTTCGTCCAATCCACATCCACATCGTGCCAAGTACCACTCGCAATACTCCACTCTTCGGTCCGGATCATCATCTTCATTAATAGCATGGACTAATCTTGGAATGTAACTTTTCCATTGACAGCGCTTCAAAATGCGTTGGACAGACGATTCTGAAATTCCTACCTCACGACTCGCTTGCCGCACAGATTTTCTTGGACTTTGGTGATACGTTTCCAGTACTCTTTCTTGCTTTGTGGGGCTTGTCGATGTCCGTGGTCTTCCGGAACGTTTCTTGTGGACATTCTGAACAGTTCCATCGGCTTCAAACTTATCTCTAATTCGAGTGATGGTAAGTCGCGTTGGTGGATCTGTTTGAAACTCCCTCCTAAACTGTCTTTGCACTTCAAATGCGTTTTCACACTTCCAGTAGCATTTTAGAATGAATTTCCTTTGTTCAAAGCTTAGTCTGACTGCCATTATTAATTCTAATGGGTTTAACTTGGAAAGAAAGAAACATCAATTGAGCTATCAGCTGTTAAAGTGTGTATACATTTTTTTGGGACGCCCTGTATATATATATATACAGCAGTATTCAAGTTTTGGCATGATCAGTGTTCTCAGCAGAGGAATCATTACTGTCTTGTCCCTCCTTTTGAACGTTCTTAGTACTTGTCCCGCGACTCTTTTTGCTTTGTTTATTGCTATCTGATTTTGTGTCTCGAATTTGGCATCATCGGTCATTATTACCCCCAAGTCGACCGCTTTCATGCTTCTCTGAATTTCTTGTCTAGCTGGAGCATAGTATGCAGTCTTTTAAAGTTCCTCATTTCTGCCATATCTCAAGAGCTGAAATTTCTCTGTGTTAAATGTCATAGTGTTGTCGTCTGACCATTTGTATATTCTGTTTGTGTCTCTCTGCAAGGTCTCTACTTCATTTGCATCGCTGATTTTTCTGCTGATCTTTGTATCGTCTGCAAATGATGTTACTATACTGTGACAAATGTGATCACGGTATAATAGCACATAAAATGAAATACAGGGTGTCCCAGAATTAACTATTTCAATGAAATCGGACAAATTTTTTAAAAACACTTTTATTTATGTTTATTATGTTTAATATGTGTTAAAAATGTATAAATTTCCAAATTTTTTTCATAATTTTATTTTCATAATTTTTTCATTATCTGGTCCAATGAAAGACCGTCTGAAGTCATAGAATGGCAAAGAGACTCTCCAAAAGTTAACGTGTGGCTTGGAATGACCAAATCCAAAATTTATGGCCCATTCTTCTTTGCGGAAGCAACTGTAACAGGTACCGTCTACCTTGATATGCTTCAGCAGTTTCTCGAACCACAGCTTCTTGATGATGGCATTCTTGATAATGTTGTGTTTCAACAAGATGGAGCACCATAAATTTTGGATTTGGTCATTCCAAGCCACGCATTAACTTTTGGAGAGTCTCTCTGCCATTCTATGACTTCAGACGGTCTTTCATTAGACCAGATAATGAAAAAATTATGAAAATAAAATTATGAAACAAATTTAGAAATTTATACATTTTTAACACATATTAAACATGATAAACATAAATAAAAGTGTTTTTAAAAAATTTGTCCGATTTCATTGAAATAGATAGTTAATTCTGGGACACCCTGTATATAGGAATAACAGGGAAAGTGGTAAAATGGATCTACAACTTCCTCAGAAATCGACTACAGGTGGTCAAAATTCAAGGTATATCATCATCAGAATCAGAAGTACGCAGCTGAGTACCACAAGGTACAGTGCTGGCTCCACTCCTGTTCATTATCATCCTGACAGACATAGACAGTGGAGTAAACAGCGACAGTAATAATAATTATTATGATGAACAGGAGTGGAGCCAGCACTGTACCTTGTGGTACTCAGCTGCGTACTTCTGATTCTGATAATGATACATCTTGAATTTTGACCACCTGTAGTCGATTTCTGAGGAAGTTGTAGATCCATTTTACCACTTTGTCTGTTACTCCTATATATTTCATTTTATGTGCTATTATACCGTGATCACATTTGTCGAAAGCTTTAGCAAAATCCGTGTATATGACATCGTAGTTGTCAATGCCTTCCAGTGCATCTAGGATATTGTTGTAGTGTTCTATTAGTTGTGATAGGCATGATCTTCCTGGTCGGAATCCGTGCTGATTTTCGTTGAAGCTTTCCAGTGTCTCCAAGAAATCATAAATTTTCTCTCTAAACTATTCTTTCAAATATTTTCGTGAGGTGGGACGTCAATGACACTGGTCTATAGTTCTTTGCTCGAGATCTGTCCCCTCCTTTATATATAGGGACGATATTTGCTCTTTTCAAGATGCTCGGTATTTCCGCAGTCTAGGGATTTTCTCCATATCCAGTATCAAGGTGTAGCTATTTCATTTTTACAATTTTTAATTAATAGTGCGTTCCATTTGTCCGGACCTGCAAGTGAATGTGGTTTCATTTGTCCTATAGCTCTCGCTACATCTTCTGGGGTAAAATCAAATCTGTTATATATATATATATTATATATATATATATATATATATATATATATATATATATATATATATATATATATATGCATTTAACTGCAATGACCACGCAGTATATAAATGAATAGAAACGACATAATATTAAGGAACGTTTCTGCACACGCGGAAGAGAAATAACGAATAAATATATATATATATAACCACGAAGGAAAGGAAACACAGAATGGTGCTCAAGCGCTTTCGTCTAATGACATCCTCAGGAACACTGAAGTAAATAAAGAGTTCAAGACTATATATACGTCACAAAAAAAAATATATATATATAATAAATATAGAAATAAAAATTGTGGGAGGAGCATACAAATATGTAAGGAAAACTACCAATTTTAGCACTTTGCCCTTGTCTAAATCCGTTCTGAACGAATTCAACACAAGATCAAATGGATTGTTTATAACCAATTTTATAGATAATTTACCTGAATGATATATAGGTAAAAAAAAATTAAATAAATTTTCATATATATATATATATATATAATATTAATAGGGTTTAGTTTTTACAAAAGATCTGTTAGGCCTACTCAAAAAACTGGGTCTAGATTATATTTATCATGACGGTGCGAACCAAGTAGGGCTACTTGAAACAACGAACTCTACTGATAACGTCACAACGAACATCATTTTGAAAATTGTCTCTAGTGTTGCGAAACACTGCAAAGAGCCTCCTACAACGATTATGTTCAAACCAACCAATATATATTATTACATTTATATAACAATTATATACCTTTCTCGCGCATACATCATTTTGCGTTACATATTTACATCATATATTCATACCCCATTTGGTAGATTAGAAATTGAGAATCCATTTCAACTGCGCTCTATCAAATATTGTGTAACTGTATACCCACAACATTTACGCAAAATTATCATCAGTGACTTTCGTTATTACCAGGAAATCGTCATACACCCGCAATCTGTTAAAGTAATATAAAAACGTGTAACAACTATTCACAGTTCAAATTTTTTTAATTTAGTGATGGTGCAGCACGATACTCGCAACTGGTTAATTCTCAAATTAATGCTTAGATTTCTTAATTTCGCGGTTCACCGATACATTATGGGTACGATACTATCTCATATGCGCGACACTCCATGAATTTTATTAATTTATTTATCAATGACGCCAGTAGCGCATAACTCGATTGAAAACAAAGATTAAAGTAGATTCTAATAGAGAAATCTAACTTCACCAAACACGAAATTAGGCTAAATCAGATTCGACAAGTGTCAAGGAGTTCTTTCATTTCGAAATAATTCAACCTAATTCCAATCACCTGCAACCTTTCAACACCAAACAAATACACGAACAGAAATAACACCCGCAGCTTATTTCCTACAGCTCCTCATTCATGTACAGCACTGCACTAAAAGTGTATTCTGTACACAAATGATATTGCGGGAACGCAATCTTTCTAAGAAATTGTGTGTGTGTGTGTGTATATATATATATATGAGAGAGAGAGAGAGAGAGAAGAGAGAGAGAGAGAGAGAGAGAGAATTTGTTTTTTAAATATAATTCCAAGATTGACCACATACTGTAAAAGCCCTTCTTTTGACATACCTTAGGATCATATTAACTCTTACTGTTGAATATACTTCCTGCTGGAAGTTCGCTTTCATTCAGCCTGTCCCAGAGAAGGGTGACCAGTCTCCAACTATCGTTCAATTGCTTTGATTTCTTGCCTTTCTAAAGTTTTTTATTTTATCCTCAATAGGAAGATTCTTAAGTACCTTTCTTCTCACAATCTTCTTTAAGATCGTCAGTATGGGTTCCACAAGGGATGCTCTGTTGACGATCTTCTTGCGTATCTCTCTGACTCTTGGTCATCCTCCTTTCGGGATTTCGGTGAAACTTTTGCTATTGCGCTAGACATATCGAAAGCTTTTGAGAGGCTGGCACAAATCTTTAATTTTCAAACTGTTCTCTTTCGGTTTCTATCCTTCTATCTGTGCCTTCATCTCTAATTCCCTTTCTGGCCAATCAATAGCTACAGTTGTTGATGGCCACTGTGGTCCTCAGGGTTCTGTCCTGTCACCCACTCTTTTTCTTTTATTTATTAATGATCTTTTAATTCGCACTTTCTGTTCTATTCACTCCTGCGCCGATAATTCCACTCTTCACTTCTCCACCCGCTTCCCAAAGCGTTCCTCTCAACAGTTACTCCATGCTTCACGTAGTACGGCTATGAACACCTGACCTCATACTTTCTGCTATCTCTGACTGGGGCAGAGAAAACCTCGTGGCTTTCAATGCCTCAAAAACTCGGTTCCTCCATCTGTCTACTCGTCACAATCTTCCACACGACTACCCCCTTACCTTCAACAACACACAACTCAATCGTTCTTCTTCTTCTTCTCTTAACATTCTTGGCGTTTCCTTTTCTAGTGATCTTTCATCGAAAGATCACATTCTCTCTTTCCAAAACAGCTTCTAAGAGGTTAGGTGTGTTGTAACGCCTGCGGAGTTTCTTCACCCCAACTCAGTTGCTGTGTCTGTACAGGGGTCCTGTCCGCCCCTGGATGGAGTACGCTTCTCATGTATGGGGGTGGCTTAACCCACAGAGCCGTACTTGACCGGGTGGAATCAAAGGCTTTTTGTCTCATCAATTCCCCGCCTCTTACTCACTGTCTTCAATCCCTCTCTCTTCGCCGCAATGTTGCCTCTCTCTCTCTCTCTCTCTTTACTATCGTTATTATAACAGACACTGCTTCTCCTTTAAGGAGAGTACGGAGCACCAAACTTTCTACACTTTCTCATTCCTTTTCTCTCCAACTCTCTAACGCGAGGGTTAATCGGTATTTCTAGTCTTTCATCTACTCAACCGGTCAACTCTGGAACAATCTTCCTCAATTTATCTTTCCCCCTGTCTACTCCAATCTTTCAAACGCAGAATGTCTAGGCATCTCGAAAACCCTAGACCTTGATTTTGGCCCTCTTCTTCTTCTTCTATTGGGGGCGGGGGCGCTTTTGCGGGTGTTCGCCCTTGGCCCCTACTTCCTGCATAAAAAAAAACTGTACAGGGTACCCAAGAAATAATGACGTCAAAATAATTTATCATTTCTCTTAGTCAATACGTGGACAACATATATGTATGTTTACATTTTTAATCTGTTCAAGCTTAGAACATTTTCACAAGATGATCATCACTTGTCGCTGTAATGTGTATTCCACAGTCGAACTCCAAAATCCAAAAACGTAAGGTCGGGTGCCCAGTGTGTGAAATTTTCATCGTTAACTTTGGAAGCAATTTTAGACCTTCCAGTTCCCAATGTGTGAAATTTAACACATTTCGTATTTTATTAATTATGAACAATAAAACTTTGTAAAATATATTTTTCAGTTATTTTGGGTCCAATTAAACGATTTTTATATCCCAATTTTTTTTTTTTTACTTTTCGACTTAATTTGGGTATGAAAGGGTTAAGGAAGGAAAAAATGTATGTACATGTTAAATATAGTTCGCTCCAGTCACGGTACAATCATCAAAAAAAAATTAGGATCACCTGAAGATCAGGGCCCCCAGCCTTCTTTAGTTAGCCTTATAAGGCTAACTAACGAAAATATCACAACTTAACCTAATCAATCGTCAAGGGCGTACAGTTGACCTAACGATTGGTTAGGTTAAGTCGTGATATTTTCGTTAGTTAGCCTTATAAGGCTAACTAACGAAGGCTGGGGGCCCTGATCTTCAGGTGATCCAAAAATTAATTGATTATGCAGTTATCACCTCGATCACCCGCCTTTAACCGCTTTAAACATTTACTACGGGATTATGTTAAAACACTCGTATATCACGACAAATCCAGGTATCTAGGAGAACTCCGTCAAAGAATCAGAGGTTATTGAATCCATTCTAAAAAGGCATCTTGCTAATGCCCTAATGAAGTTTGAGCATCAAATACACAATGTAGCGACGAATGACTGTCATCAGTCGAAGTGTTCTATATTTGAAAAGTTTGGAAAAGTAAACCACCATATACAGGGGTTAGACAAAATAATATGAACACCCGCCGATTTCACCGGTTATCTTTACGGACTGCTCAGACACAAAGTAAACGGTCAAATGACTGGCAAACCTATTTAAATGCGTAACAGAGAGTGTATACGTCATGTTATAACTAGTGATGGGACGATACCAAAATTTTTAACGATTCCGATTCCGATACCACTAAAAAGTCTCGATTCCGATACGATTCTCTATTCCGATTCTCAATATTTTTAAATATAATTCTATACTTGTTTTTCTGGACATTGTCATATTTTACTCTGGTAAGATTAACTATTTACATTATGAGTATGGTAATATAAATTATAATAGATTGGTTTAAAAATAAAAATCAACTAAGTTGTAACAATTCATTTTAATCTTCTTGATTACACATCATGGATATACATGTTTTAATGTATAGCTACAATACAATAAAAATAAAATTTGTTATCCTCTTTCATTTAAATTTTAAAGTTTACATTGCAAAACTGGTTCAATTAAAAGTTAAAGAATCGTTTTAAGAATCGTTTTAAGAATCGGAAATCATGGTACAATTCTCTCGATTCCGATTCCTGAAAAATGCTCGATTCTTCCGATTCTCGATTCCGATTAATCGTCCCATCACTAGTTATAACCCTCACGCTGTTTTTACAGATCTGAGTGAATTATGAATTAGCAGTTATGAAAGACCTGTCAGACTTCCAAAGAGGGCAAATTGTCGGAGCGCGGATGGCTGGTGCATCGGTGACGAAAACCGCTCAGATGTTCAATGTATCCAGAGGAACTGTCTCTATGGTCATGTCTGCATACCAAAACCATGGAAAGACAAGCACCGACAAATGCAATAGTGGACGCAAGAAGAAGCTGTGTGATCGAGACCGCCGGGTGCTAAAGCGCATTGTGACAAAGAACCATAAGACCACAGCTCCAAAAGTGACTGCAGAGCTTAACCAGCATCTTGCAAAGCCCGGTATCGACCAGAACTGTACGTCGCGAGCTCCATGGAACTGGATACCATGGGAGGGCTGCAATTGCCAAACCCTTCCTTTCGCACATCAACATTGAGCGGCGCAGAAAATGGTGTAATGACCATAAGAATTGGTCAATGGACCGGTAGAAGAATGTAGTCTACTCCGACGAATCCTCCTTTACGCTATTTCCATGTTCCGGTCGAATTTACGTCTGGAGACAGCCTAAAGATGCTTATGACCCCGACTGCCTGACCCCAACCGTTAAGCATGGAGGCGGATCTGTGATGGTTTGGGCAGCAATATCGTGGAATACTCTTGGCCCAGCTGTAGTACTGCATGGTAGGGTTAACGCCCAGGTCTATCTGTCAATATTGGCTGACCAGGTCCATCCCATGGTCCAAACGCTGTTTCCCAATGGCGGCGCCGTCTTCCAGGATGATAATGCACCAATCCACACCGCTGGGGTCGTTAAAAACTGGTTTGAAGAGCATGTTAGTGAAGTAGAACGCTTGGATTGACCTCCACAATCCCCGTAGTCCAGGCAATTTGTAGTTAGACCTGGGCAAAATTGCTTCAGAAGCTTTCTAAACTGTTTCCAGCTCAGGAACCATTGCCGAATAACATATCCAAAATCCGACAAAATTGGACCCCGGGAACACCCCCAAAAATGAAATTCAAAATGGCGGACTGGATGTTTCCTACGAAAAAAAAAATATATATAATTTACGCTTTTATTTATACAGATACATTTGATGCTTTTTCTTTCAGTTGTAATGTTTTAAATAATTCAACAATATACAACACAACCATTATTACGCAAATATAATGTTATATAGCTTTTTACAGATTTTTATAATCAATAATACAACAATTATTTTTTTCCCAGTTTCAAGTTATGTTCATTACAGAAGAAGTGATACCTGGTCACAAACATACAGAAATTAATCCTCTTCATCACTATCATCGGATAGATTACCGGTACTTGGGTTGTTATCGCAACCACTGATTTGGCACTCGCCACAAGCGGCTGAACAGGGCATTCCATTACGCTTGCATCCACATCTTGAAGTAGCACATTTCGTCTTGCAGGAGCAGCGGATCATGTTGAGTAGATAATTTGGAGCTGGTGGCTTGTCGCAGGCTGTAGGGTAGTAGAATTATCTTTACATACCAACCCACTGTTCTGCATCGATCTTCTCTTCTGTAGACTTCCAGATTAGTATTTGAAGTATGTGCGAAAGCTGTGGTACTTTGGGACGCATCGGTAGGTGGCAAACGTTCGGGTGTAACAAAAGATTTAGCTGGAGCTACCTTTTCAACTAACATTCGATGACGTAGTGCGTTAGTGGATTCAAGTGTTTTGCAGCCATACAACAGAAGCATTGCCTTTCTTCCAGCGGCTTCAATGTCAGAGTGTTGGCAACAATCAGAACAGAATGTATTTGCAACTGAACGGAGTTCAGCCACCTTCATCAGTGTGTCGAATGCTTTGGCTTTACCGATCGAAAAAATTCTGGATGTGCTATCACAGCCCGTGAAAGCATGCACAAACAGGAGATACTTGCAGATGTCATTGCCTAACAATGATTGAATGCTGAGAATATCATACACAGGATTAGGAGATGGTCCCCGTCTTATATCGCTGCGATAGTACAACTTGAAACCACTGTCCTTGGCATGGTACAGAAGGAGAATCAGCAAGTCGGTGTCTTCCCCTATTACTGTTGTAGTTGCATTTTCTGATGAGGAAACTGCTGCACGAACGATGTCCACATCAGCATCCCATCTGCGTTGTGAACAGTACACCCTGCTTCTTCAACATCTCACCTACGAGGGAAATAAATGCTTGCTTGTTGTTTTCATTAGCCAAGAAGTGTTCCTTCTGGCCAACAAACTTCATGCTTGGACTGAGATTCACATTTCTGCTTGTCTTGGTGCTGCGTCTTCTGTGGGTCATGTCTTGATCGTAGGAGAGCTGCTGTAGCCATCAAAACAATGATTGCTTTTCCATATGTTTTCAGAGTGAAATCGGCATATGAGTTGCGATGCTGTCATATGTTTCATCTTGACGCCAGGAAACACGATGTAGTAAAGATCCACCATCCAATACGTACTGGTCTGTGCACTGAATTTCTTGAACTTCTTCCATGCGTAAAGTGTCAGTGTATTTGATTATTGCATGAGCTAGCTGAGACTTATCGGGTTTCCTCAAGATACTTCGTGATTCGAACAATGCAGGAGGATATGCACACAGTTCGTAACACATGACATCTTCAAGATTCATGTCTCCGCCAGTGGCAACAGTCATCATTCTCTGAAACAGTAGTGCAGGATCTACTTCTATATCTGAAGCATCAGTGATCACAAACGGCAGAAGCAGATCTAGTGTTTTCACTTTGTCAGATCTTTTGGCAGAATATGTAAAGGCTTGTTTCCCAATCATTTTTACGACAATGTTCGTACCGATTGAATGCAATTGATGAACGTTAACTCCAGGATCAGCAGTTAGCCCTGTTACAATGTCGCAGAGACCCGAGGTAGAATGGAATGGGGATAAGGATTCCAGACGTTCAAGTACTTTCTTCATGTCATTACTGTCCCTGATTTGTCTACTTCCCTCATTTCCTTGTGCTGTTCACTACTTTCCAACAAAACTCTGGTGTATTCCTGCATTGCTAAGTTATAAGTGGAACACAGAGGCATAGAAAAGAGCCACGTTGTCCTTTGGATGTCTGTAAATCCACTTCCGCGTGTCAGTCCTCCTCTGCTTTTCAGGGAACGCATTAGTACTTGTTCTATCACCAGGTCTGTGCCGAGTCCGGCCCATAATCTGTCGCTTCTTCTTACCACAAACTTACCTTCCTGGAACATTTTGTTAACGGCTGGATTTTCAGAAGGCAAACTTAACATTTTCTCGCAGGTACAGGTATATCGATTTCAGGTAATTGTGATGTCCGGGCTGCTGCAATTATGGGGATGGTCTCCAGCATAGCTTGCAAGTGCAAATCCCCGAGCCGTTCTGTCTGCTGTTATCAAGGAACGTGCAATGTTGATCATTCGCTGATATTCCAACCAGAGTTGACTTGTTTGCGAAGTAGATTGTAGGTCAGTTTTCTTCGCATCCAAAGTGGTAGCAATCTGAGACAATGCATTCGAAGATTCCACATCCTCAACTGATTGTTTGGCGGTCATAACATCGTCGAGCAGGTCACAAGCTTCCTTATGGAGGTCATGAGGAGTTCCATCTTCATTACGAGGGAAAACGTCTGCGACTAGTAAGGTACTAAGAGCTGCATCTACTATCATATGACCACGTATCGCTCTTGAAACAGCTTTTCCAGACATCATGTGTTGCACGGCATTTGGTCCGTATATTTCTTGAAGTACTTCAGACAATCCTGAACCATTCATAAGAGTACCGACTGCTCCCAAAAGATTCATCAGAGTGTGAAATGATCCCAGCATTAAAACAATGTCCTGCAGGTCTCTCTGTTCATTGATGATTTGGGAAGCTTTCCAGAACAAAGGCTGATCAAAGGTAATAATGCATGGGACTTTTTGATCGCGTGCTATCTTGCTCAAATATAGTAATGTCGAAAATATGCAGGTCATGTCAGTTGGCGACATATCTATGATGGGAAGGAACGTGATCGACGCCACACCTGGATGTGAGACACTTGATCCACCGTGAATTGCCTGCATTGTTCCGGACCAACTTGGACCTGATCTTTCTGCTGAAGATATCTGCCAGAGAAGACTAAGTCGACTTATGGTGGCAGTGGGTACTGGAAGTTCGCGGAATGAGATGTCCCTCAACATGCTTCTCGCGTGTCTATATTCCCTAATGTCAACGGTTGCAATCTTCTTAATGTCATTGTCACCAACATTACGCCTGTGAATAGAAGGGTGGATCTTGATCTTCGGAGTTATTGCGGCAATCATACCCATTCCATGAAAGGTATTTTTCCCATCCAAAGTGCAGACATCATGATCGACGTTATCTGCTGCTAGGACTGCAGTGTTTTCATCAACAGTAAAAGAGCCAGACCCACTTGCCAGCGCCGCGTTTCTTTCGAATCTTGTTACTTCTGCATACGACGAACAGTAACCCAGCTGATGGAGAACGTCAATAAGGTACCTTGACCTAAAGTTGTGGTGTAGCTGAACCGACAAACCAATCTGTAGTGGACATAGTAATCCTCTAGGACGGGTTGCTTGCATAATGCTCTGCCCAATTGCACCTATTTTTCTTGAAGCATCCTGTCCCGCAAATGCTTTTGATAATAGCAATTTCAGACTGTTGGGAATGTAATCAAGAGCATTTTCTGCAGTGATGTCATTTGGAGATGGATACACATCTAGGCGAGTCGACAGACTTGATATCACTTCTGATTATTTTTGCAGCAGCTTCTACTAGGTAAATCTTCTGTAGCTCTATATCTATATCACATTCTTTCGACTTTTTGTGATAATCTATAAGAATTTCATTAGCTGTCTCTCGTAGTGTTACTACATCTGCCTTCCCACTTTCACCTGATATTATGATCTTGTCTCCGTAACGTTCTAAAAGCTTTCTCTTCATGAGCATGCGTTCGTAGACAGAGCTCTGACTTCCTTGAAGATATTCCTCCATTTTGGAAATTAGGTCTCCAATCAACAGTTGTTCATCATCATTCTCTTCCAGGTAAGCACAGGTCTGAAGGAATGCTTGGTGTTGCTCTTCATTAGTTGGTCTCCCTTTCTTCGAATCATGATCGTCGGAGGAGTATGCGCGAGGAATGTTTTTTCCACTTCGAAAATTTACGCTGCAGGTGTGATGGTAGACACAATCTGCAGCAGGAAGATCACGAAGATAATACTCCAGACGGCCTTTTACATTAAACGACCATTCATCGCAGCGGCTTTCACAGCACCTTTTTATGGTTTCGGAGAACTCTGTAGTTCTTATTTTGACATGCTCTGATTTTGGTTTGTGTTTGGAAAAAAGTCCACAAAGGTATCACAAAACAAACAGTGAGTAGCACTGGAAAATGCGTATTCATGAAAACGAGCACTTTTCCTTGGTATTGCCTCGGCTGCGGTCTGTCGCTTCTTTATTTCAATGGTCTTTTTATCCGTAAACCTTTTCCTACATACAACGTGAACACTTATTCCAGCTGTTGCAACAACATCGCTTCCACGGCTGCGGCTGGATGCATTTATACCATCTGCTCCTTTTTGCGAGATGTGATCACTTCCTGTCCGCTGTCCAATTTCTCCTTACAAATCACGCACAATTCTTCAGGGGTCTGCATTCTTGAAGGTGGACGCACACCCAGTCAGCCGTACACCGAGTCAGTCTGAAACAGAAAACACAAATTAATAAACTGTGTTGCAGTATTTAAAAGGTGTACATAATAACAGTTTTAAAGAAAATGACAAGCACAAATACGCAGATTTGATAGTGGGTAGTAGGAATTAAAGAGTTGTATATAATATAAGTTTATAAAGATGTAGCAATGTCCATTCTCACATACACTCCATACAGTATATTTTATTTACATTACGTGACGTCATAGTTTAATACTAGCCGCCTAATACAATTTTTAGTGTCATATAGGTTAATTTAGAAACGAAAATGTGTTTTAAAACATTTTACTGATCAAGAAAAACGTCATAACTCTCTCTACAAAGCGAAATTAAAATTTATTGTATTTCGTAGGAAACTGCCAGTCCGCCATTTTTAATTTCATTTTTGGGGGTGTTCCCGGGGTCCAATTTTGTCGGATTTTGGATATGTTATTCTGCAATGGTTCCTGAGCTGGAAACAGTTTAGAAAGCTTCTGAAGCAATTTTGCCCAGGTTGAAGCTATTTTTGCTCTAGATTGCCTGGACTACCGGATCTTAACATTATCGAGCATCTGTGGTGTCAGTTGGAGCAGCAGGTCAGAAGCCGATTCCCACCGCCGGCGTCTTTGGAGGAACTGGAGCAGGGTTTGCTCGAAGAATGGCTCAGGATTCCTCTAGCCACTGTCCAAAAGCTGTATGAATCAATTCCCCGACGCATTGCAGCTGTTATTGCCGCTAAAGGAGGACCAACTCCATATTAAGAATAAAAACCGCCATTTATCAAGGTGTTCATATTATTTTGTCCAACCCCTGTATATTGTATAAGATATAATAAGAAAAATATAACTAGTTATTTTAAGTATTATTTCTCAGATACCCTATAATTTAATTATCTCATACTATTAAATAAGTAGGTACTTTGGTAATAGTAAAAAGCTAAGTATAGTAATAACTTGCAAAGTGTGTGTGTGTGTGTGTGTGTGTGTGTGTGTAATTAATTTGCTCGCAAACTTTTCCATTGTATATCAGTACGTTTTTATAGCCTATCATACTATGATTGGGATTTGGAATATCGCATACTTTCTTCTCCCTAATTGTCACTATTAATTAAAAAGAGTTGAAAATACTACATTAGATATCCTCACGGGCAATAATTTCTTAACCTGGTGGTCGTGAAAAGTGCCTAAGGCTGGGGGGATCGTGGTGCTTTACAAAAAAAAAAAAAAAAAAAAAAAATCAGACTGCATGCATGGAGAACCGAAGTTTATTTTTCTAGCGAAAATTACAAAAATGTAAAATCAGACCACTTTTTTTTCGTGAAAAACTCTAGCAATTTTTCAGCTTTACAGTTGAAATTATTTCCCGTTAGTCGTAATCATTTTAACTGTTAACCTACGTCTTTCAATGATATACTGTATCATGATATATAGGCTGTCCATAAATGATTACCCTGATTAAAACATGTTATAACTTTTAAAAAAACTTATTTAAACACAGTTTTAATCATAAGTAGATAAACATACAAAGTTTTGATACATAGTTAATGAACTTAATAAGCTTCCACATGTGCACCCCTAGTGGCACGTAAAATGTCTAAACGGTATTCACATTCACGCCACACATTTTCCAACATTTGTGGGTTAACTGTTGCAATTGCATCCGTAATGCGTTCTCGCAATGTCCTGATATCTGGAACAACTGTTGCATAAACCAAATCTTTAACATGACCCCAGAGAAAGAAATCCAGCGGGGTAATGTATGGTGATCTTGGGGGCCATGGGATTGGCCCGTCCCTGCCAATCCATCGATTTGGAAATGTTGCGTAGAGAGTTTCACGAACAACATGCGCCCAATGAGGGGGTGCCAAATCTTGTTGGAAGATGACAGTTGGCTGCCTGTCCTACAGCTGGGGGATGGCGTAATTAGTGAGCATATCCAGGTACACAGTTGCGGAAACTGTGTTCTCAGTGTTTCCACCGTCCCATCGGAAACTGATGGTCTACCACTGCTCTTTCCCTTTTCCACGTTTCCAAGAATTTTTTCATCCACGACTTAATTAACTTCACATCAGGTGGATTCTTTCCATACTTTGTTCTGAACCTTCGCTGAACACTGACAGGAGATTTTGTTTCTGCAAGCCACACAACACATTGTGCCTTCTCTGTCACAGACGCCATCTTAACTGAACAGCTACTACAGCGCTCCTAGCGGTGAATGCGGTAGACGAAACACACCAGCACAGAAAAACTATGCGTGTACGAGATCACCTGTAAAAATGAAACGAATGTAAGATTCGTCATTAAAACATGAGAGCATACTGTTTTCAGGGTAAACATTTATGGACACCCTGTATATTTATGCCTGGTTTGCATTTATCATCATTTTATATTGGGGTGAATGCAAGCTAAACACAAAATAACACAAATACAATCAATTACACCATTTTGTTTAATTAGAAACTGTGATGAGAAGCCCAATTGGCGTGAGTATCGGGTTACAAATGGAATCAAAGCTCTAAATGCTTCAGACACCAGTTCTGGATGCTCACTTTTCCCTACTCTCCAAAATGTACACGAGTCTTCCGACAGGAATGTTGACTGTAAGGATCTCGCCAGAAGAACGTTCAAACGATTTGTCGTGTTGGTTTCCTGCGGGTTCGGCAACTACAACTACTACTACTACTACTACTACTACTACTACTACTACTTCACTGAACGGATTAAGTATACACATCTTACCAAGCCTTCCATCATCACGTGGGAAATAGTCCTGGAGCCGTGTCTGCAGCTGAAGTGTGTCGCATCATTATGTAGGGAAGGAGAGCCGCGAATTTGTTTTGTGCCAGCACAAAAAAGGGTGAGGAACACCGCTCTGCAGCCTTGGCCTAACATTAGTTAATATATCTTAGGAGCATGCTAGATATCAGACATGGGGTTGATTATGATTATAATCACATGATTATGTTGTAATCATAATCTAATCAACTATTTTTGAAATGCAATAATCATAATCTAATCAACTTCTTTGGTCGCGAGGACCCAAGGTGTTTCCATTCCATGCTGGTCCGTTTGGTTTCCGGAGTAGGGTGATGAACCCATGTCTCGTCTCCTGTGACAATGCGCTCGATAAATTCTTGACCACTGACAGATTCGAAATATCGTTGCAGAAATGACAGGGCACTGTTTCAGTCGAGCCGCCATGTTCAACTGACCCATATAACCAATGTACTGTAGATGGCAGCCGAATCGACGTGCAGTGGTGCCAACAATGATTAACGAACTCACCTGATACAAACATAATCAATGTAGGTCCTTTAGTTACGAAATTATACGGCGTGTAAACTTACTTTCTGACCGCCCCTCGTGCCTCGTACAATATTGCCAGTAGAGCGTCCCTTGGGAACCCATACTGACGATCTGAAAGAAGTTTGAAAGAAGAAAGGTGTTTAAGAATCTTCCTATTAAGGATAGACTCAAAAACTTTAGAAAAGCATGAAGTCAAAGAAATTGGACGATACTCGTAGTTGGAGGGTTGAGAGAGGTCACCCTTCTTTGGGATAGGCTGAATGAAAGCGAACTTCTAGCAGGAAGGAAAAGTACCATATGAAAGGCAAAGACGAAAGAGTTTGCCTCGGCAGGGTGTCAGCACAGAAGCAGTTCTTGAGAACAGGAGGAGGAACACCATCAGGACCGTCCGCTTTCCTAGAGTTGAGCCCAGATAGGGCAGAAAGAACATCTTTGGAAGATATTCTAATTTCAGACATAATTAAGTCGGCGGGAGGAGGAGAAGAAGGAACAGCACTGGAATCCTCTAGTGTTGAGCTGGAGGCGAAAGTTTGAGCGAAGAGTTCAGCTTTGTCAGGAGAAGAGACGGCAACTAGAACGGCGGAATGGAAAAGGGGAGGGAAAGTAGTAGTAAAGTTGTTGGAGAAGTTCTTAGCTAGATGTCAGAAAGAGCAAGAAGAATTAGAATTGGATACGCCTTCACATTCTTGTTGGATGAAGGAATTTTTCGGCGAGTCGAAAAACAGATTTTCCACGATTCCAGGTAGAAAAAGCTAGACTTCATGACCAATTTTTGTTTGTCAAAATCGCCCTGCTTTTCGGAATACTTTAAGTTTTGAGTTGCCTGAGGCATAGCATTTTTAAAAAATATATCTTTTATCTTTACTTCTACTTTTAGTTTCTTTTACCGCCCAAATGAAGGCGGTAGTCTCCTTCGAAAAGCTTTTATAGCTCTTAACTTCCTGAATTTTAATTCTCTTACACACACACAACATATATATATATATATATATATATAAAATTTTCCCATCAAATTATCACTTTCCTCTTTAGTGTCTGAATTCTCAATACAGTATTCTTCGTTCCATAATTCAAGTGGACAACGTACCCTGCTACCAAGAGTTAATACGAACCCAATAAGATCTACCACATTGAAGCGCAGTGACAGCTGCTGCATATGTAATTACGAGAGAGAGAAAATGCTGCAATGATTATATATTATGCTAGCTTGTAACGCGCAATGTCCTAATTAATCCTATCGCTACCGCCTCGTGGCAAAACCAAAAACTACAGGGTCAGAAGAGTCAAACAAATTAGGGTCTGTTACTTTAATAATAACATGTAGGCCTACAAGTTAACCCGGTGATTTTCAAAGCGCGGGTCGCGACCCAGTGGTACAGTACATTGCGAAATATTAATCACTGGGTCACTTGGTGTAGAAAATTCTTCCTACAAAAGTTATTTGAAATTAATACAAAAGTTTTCCGAAATTCATTTGTAAAACGATCCGCTTCATTTTTATTTTTTACTTACTGTATTTATACTGCTTTTGAAATGATTTTTCGACTAACTTCCATGTCTAAGTTACTACATGAAGTGAAGTGGTTAAATATAGCATGTACTGCCTTTTATTGTGATATGAAAACACTAGTCAGAAGACGGGATAAGCGTTTTTCTTTCACTGGGTGGCGAAAATAAGTTTGAAAAACAGTTGAGTTATCCCGTGCGTATTAAAAAGTTTAAGAAAAACATTAGCTTCTCGTACAATTCATAATTGTTTAATTGCCTCTATTTTATATCCTCTCGGATGCGGGGCGCTGCCCTAAGTCTCGTCTAAAACAGGATTTTGGTGAGCAATCTGGAAGCAGGTACGACCTCGGGTAGACCATGCACCTTTAAACAATGCGCGACCGCCCGCCATCCGAAGCTTTCGTTGGAGTTTCAATATGGTAGCTACGAAGATAGATCGTTAAGCCTAATATTTACTTGCCCACACTAACATTTACTCAACCACTTAATTACCAATGTTATTTAGTCAAAATTTAATGCAACATATAAATATATAGGCGCCCTATTTCTAGACACGCATTTAAAGTCATTACAAAAAATCTAAACGACTCGTAATAATTAAAAACCAAATATACGTCCCTTTCGGAGCCGGTCAATCTTCGTTCTCTTGCATTCGCCATTGGTTCTCTCCATTTTCCAGCATTTCCAGCATCCATTCGCCTCGCTTCCAGAAAGCGAAATATAGAGATCAATAGAAGCAGGAATGGGGGATGGGCGGAGAAGGGGTTAGCATTGGAACTATTATTTCCCCTCCCCCGCAATCCGGCTCGCATTCGACGCGAACCGAGGGAAAATGAGGCTAAGGGGAGAGAGCGAGGAGATGCAGAGGGAATCGCCTTAAACAGAATCCAATTACGAAGTTATAGTTATA
Source organism: Bathynomus jamesi (assembly GCA_023014485.1). NCBI lineage: Eukaryota > Metazoa > Arthropoda > Malacostraca > Isopoda > Cirolanidae > Bathynomus > Bathynomus jamesi. The sequence continues at coordinate 400,884 of JAJOZX010000722.1, forward strand.
GTGCAGGAATGAAGACTGGGTATTGGATGGTTGGTTACTTGGTCCTCTCCGAGCAGCGCCTCATCTATTCCTTCCGACTCGACCTCACTACCGTACGTTCAGGAACTTTCCCCGACTTTCGAGTCAAGGCAAAATGGAGACCCGCATGAATCGAGCGATGGTCCACTTTAATGGTGTCGTTGTTGCACCGCTTAAAAGCGCCGTCATCGAGATAAATACCGTACCCTATTCTCTCGCTACATCAGCTGGACACGGAAGATAGTCCCCCATCCAACTACTACCCAGACTCAATGTCGCTTAACTTCGCTAATCGACGGAAAGAGGTGATGCGACAATGGCTATGGTTGTAGCCCATTTAAGTTTATATAAAACGGCCTACACGAGCTACAAAGCTAGTGAATTTAGATAGGCCTATAGTTTACATAGGCCTGACTTCGAACTATAGAAAACTCAAAATTACCTAGTTCTAGCCTATACTTTAGTCTACGAGCTACACTTAAATATAAAGCCGTATCCACACAGACTAACGGAGGTCTACAGAAGTGGCATATTCAAGTGCACCCAACAAATGGACCCTTAAAATGAACTTTTACGATCTGCTTATTACAAAACATATACCACTACCAACTTACACAAACCTCTAAGAACCATGACATATCACAAACACTACCGTAGCAACCCTAGATTACAGTATATGGTTAGCTGAACATTTTTTTTAAATTAGGCACCACTGCATACAAACTACAATTTGGTAGCATGCAATATCAATTACAGTAAAAGCAATGCATCGTTTTTAAAATTTATATATATATATATTTATTAATTTTAAAAACGATGCATTGCTTTTACTGTAATTGATATTGCATGCTACCAAATTGTAGTTTGTATGCAATGGTGCCTAATTTTTAAAAAATGTTCAGCTAACCATATACTGTAATCTAGGGTTTGGGGAGAGGAGAGAAAAGAGAGAGAGAGGAGGAGAGATAGAGAGAGAGAGAGGAGACGAGATAGAGAGAGAGAGAGAGAGAGAGAGCGAGAAGAGAGAAGAGAGAGAATTATAGTTCGGTACGGTTCACAAAATGTACTATTTTTATAAAGGTTTTAAATTTTCAAAAAAGCCGGCCAAGCCTACCATAAGCATGAAATTATCCAAGCCAAAATGCTAAAACAGGAATGCAATGTATGTTTCGGAATCTTCCCATCAATAAAACTCTACAGAAATCCAAGAAATTGGTACGCCTACAGCTACCTTATGAATTAATAATAGGCCTAATTCAAAATAGATCTACGATAGGCCACATTGGGCTATGTAGTCTTCATAAGCGCAAATTCAAAATTTCTAACACGAAACTTCCATTCACTACAGTACAGTACCCAGAAGCTATCCAACGACATTACTGTGCACGCCTCGCTATGCCATAGCGCCCCTGGTACAATTTAGGTATGACCTTGGTACTTCGCTATAGGCTACCCAAAGGTATAACGTTCGTCATTGCGAAAGGTTCACCTGTCCATTCCCACGCTGTGTCATCGCCCGTTCTGAGGAAGCGGTTTCATGCAATCGTTCAAAACTGTTTCGAAGAATTGACAAAGTGACCACTTACCGACGTTACCACACTGTTTTTCACTCGAAATAAAAATTAAATAGGATCCACTACGTGCAGAAAAGCATACCCTAACTGGAACGCAGAGATGAGGGATATTAATCTATACGGTATAAGGTAACCTACCTCACATCGAGAAGCGTAAACCCACTTACTGGAAGTACATCACCAAACCCAATCAGGCCTACATGAAACTTATTTGACAGTAATGATTTACAGTAAAACCCATTGTATCAGTGATTTTGTCGGGCTTGGCAATTGGCTAAACTGTTTAAATTTATTTCAGTCTACATTATAGCTTCCTCTCATATTTGTATGCAAATATTAATTTATTACACTAGGCCTACAAGTACGGTAGCTTACGATCACATAGCTCAGACCTATAAAAAAATTTATTACCGTATTTAAAACTTTGGTAGGCTACGAGATTATTTAAATGTGCCTAATCACAATTAATTACATTATTACATAGACTACGTCTTTATGAAGTACCTACTGATTGTTACGCAGAATCTGGTAGCCTAAGTAAAGCCTATCAGAACTAAAGGGCCAGAGAGACTCGAGTCTAAAGACCACTGATAAATAACCATACAATGCAGTAGGCATTAACTTTTAACAGGAGCCTAAACATGTCAAACAGACGACAATTTTAACAAGTTTATTAGTTTCACAGGCTTAACAGCATAAAGCGATAGTAAGGAGCCGCATAGGCCTATCGTGTTCCAAATTTACAAGTGTAACAAGTTAGTCGAGCAGATTGGAAAGAACCTGTTGCCAGTTCTTAATAACAAATCAGCTCAACAGTAAGTTTACGCTGTTGAGATTACAACCCAAATCCTGTTTGAGAAGGATTAACACTTTATGAGGTTTCACTCCAAGTAACCCGAGAAGAAGTCACGGGCAAAATAAAGACTGGAAATATTGTTTTACTATTATTTTTATGGGGCCAATATAATAATATGGATTGGGTACTTAAAACCATATAGTGGTGCACCGTAAAATGATATAGACCTAGCCATCGTAATATACGTAAGCATAATAGGCCCACGTACCAAGCATGAAAGCAAAAAGCTGAAGAAATAGGCCAAACAAAGCGGCATTACTTCACTTCTTTGCTTTCAGCTTTTATAAATGATGATTTTGGTAGGATTAGTTTCGGGTAGGGCTTATCCAATTGAATCGGCGGTTATAGAACCATCAAGAAACATCTTAAGAAGTATTTCGGAAAGCGAAAAATTGGAAGGAATGACAGGTTTGAAAAAAAATCCCACTCCGTATTATAACAGCCCGAGGGTTACAGCGGGTTAATGTACGAGCCTATACTCGTGTCCGGTATAGGCCTATACCGGACACGGGCCAAAGGAACGGTAGAAGCGGGAATTTTATTAAGAGTTCTAAAAAATCATAGTCAATCCTAAGGGATAGCCGTTTATGATCATTTCCCATTCTATGCCATCTCCATTCCCATATTTGGTCCGCGGATGAAAATGACCAAAAGTGAAAAAGCATGGCATATTTGACAGAAGCATGTCTTCATTTGGGGAACAACAACATTTGTCGCTGAAACGGCGCCAAATGGGAATGGTTAATATTTCCTAACCTAACTCGGACCAAAGTGTAAAAAGTCGTAAATGAGAATAAAAATGACGAAGTGGGAATGGCATAGAATGGGAGTTGCATTTGCAGACACGGAGATGGGAATGAGAATGGCGTAGAATAGGGTGACACCGCCGTTTATAGCCTATCCCACGATATTTGACGTTAAGTCTATATAAGCAAATCTAACGTCAAAATGAAATTTTAAGTAGACAAATAGTATCAAAGTGATTTTAAAAATCATTCTTATTTTACAAATCATTATTGGTAGTAAAGCAGCCAAACGTACTAATTTCAAAATTAAACCAGTACCCGGTACCTTACCTTATACAATACTGTAGCTACCTGAACTAAGCAAGCCTGTTTATACCAAATGAACTAAAAGTGCCATATCACTCAATAAGTGAAACAAAACTAAAATTCTATTGCTCATTCCAACATGCTACCTATGTATCAGACACAAGAACAATTAGAAGAGAACTTCAGTAGCCAATTTCCTCCACTAAAATAGGCAGAACAACCGAATCTGATAACACTGGTATGCAACATATATACAGGGCGTCCCAAAAAAATGTCTACACACTTTAAATAATTATAAAGGCAGTGTTTATTAAAATACATTTCATTTTCAAAATGTAATAGAATCTACAGACATTATTTAATTGTTTTGTCAACGCCTGTTTTCAAACTGACGTCCGTTCTGGTCCAGGCACTGCTGATAACGCGAAGCAATGGAATCGCAAACATCACGAAACATTTCGTTTGGTATTTGTGTGCATTCTCGTTCAATGGCTGCTCTCAATTCAGCGACTGTTGCAGGTTTTATAGCGTAGACTTTGTCTTTTAAGTATCCCCATAAAAAAAGTCTAGTGGTGTGAGGTCTGGTGAACGCGGAGGGTATTCTACGAAACCCCTTCGTCCAATCCACATCCACATCGTGCCAAGTACCACTCGCAATACTCCACTCTTCGGTCCGGATCATCATCATCTTCATTAATAGCATGGACTAATCTTGGAATGTAACTTTTCCATTGACAGCGCTTGACAGCGCTTCAAAATGCGTTGGACAGACGATTCTGAAATTCCTACCTCACGACTCGCTTGCCGCACAGATTTTCTTGGACTTTGGTGATACGTTTCCAGTACTCTTTCTTGCTTTGTGGGGCTTGTCGATGTCCGTGGTCTTCCGGAACGCTTCTTGTGGACATTCTGAACAGTTCCATCAGCTTCAAACTTATCTCTAATTCGAGTGATGGTAAGTCGCGTTGGTGGATCTGTTTGAAACTCCCTCCTAAACTGTCTTTGCACTTCAACTGCGTTTTCACACTTCCAGTAGCATTTTAGAATGAATTTCCTTTGTTCAAAGCTTAGTCTGACTGCCATTATTAATTCTAATGGGTTTAACTTGGAAAGAAAGAAACATCAATTGAGCTATCAGCTGTTAAAGTGTGTATACATTTTTTGGGGACGCCCTGTATATCTGATGTTCCAACATATATAACTGTTTTTTATCAATTCAGGTGCTGAATCCAAAAAACACATCCATTTTTCTCATCACGTACAGTTTTCTGGCAAATACCTATCACTCATTCTGTATGGGTGGTACCTATATAGAGAATGACTTATTCATTGTATTTATACGCAGATACCATATATTTGAAAAGCTAGCCTGCGAGTCTGCAACACGAATCTAAAGGTTCACTTCCTTCACTCGCATTTGGACTATTTTCCTGAAAACTTTAGTAGTGTGAATGAGCAACAAGAAGGGTTCCACAGAATATCAAGACTGGAAAAAAAGATACCAAGGAAGGTGGGATGTCAACATGGTGGCAGACTACTACTACTACCGATCTCTGAAACGGGAAGGCTCGGAAGAAATGCAGCGCGAGAAGCGAGCAAAAAAACGACGATTTTCTCCTACTGATCAATCATGATTGATCTATTATGTATCAATCAAGTATCAAAGATGAATTTACTTTGAAAATGCATTGTCTTTGTATTTCTTATAATTTTGTACTCTTGGAAATTTAGTTGTTTAATACGGTACATACTATGAATATATCTAGCTTATACTTTGTGAAAAACCGTGACGTGATACATAAAAATGGTTGTGAAATTTTAAATCAGCGTGGCAAAATTGTATAAGCACGTAATAGAAATAAAACATCTCGTACTTTGGTTTGAAATGGAGACTTGCGTAATTTTGACTTTAAAACTTGTTCCGAACATTTAAACCACTGAATACTACTACGCCACACCTCTAGGTTTAGTTAGTGGTTTGTATTTTATGGTTATCCTTTTCACATTACAGTAATTCATTTTTCAATATTATCAAAACGAAGTGGTAGCAACGTTACCCAAACTGGATCTATTAAACTATTCCCCCCCCCCCCCCAGCTTCAGGGGGGGGGGGGGGTACTTATCGTTGAAAAGATCAACATTGGGGTGGTTATTGCTGAAAAGTTTTTTCTTATGTAGAATTTAAATCTTAATCTATTTTCTTCTATGGTACCCGGTATTTCTTGTGGAAATTGATATTAACGAATTTAACGGATATAAGCAACTTTTGGATCGATTAAAATAGTACGGTATGGTAGTAATTATTCGTTTTACCCCTGCGACTCGATTATGATATGAGAATAGGTTTTTCTTGTGTATTTTGTTTTATTAAAATCTGACCTTCATTTCTTGCGCAAATGAATTATTGAATGCCCGGTTAGGTTAATTGAATGCCCGGTTAAGTCAACTGTACGTCCTTGATGATTGGTTAGGTTGTCGTGATATTTTCATTAGTTTTAACGAAAATATCACAACCTAACCAATCATCAAGGGCGTACAGTTGACCTAACCGGGCATTCAATAATTCATTTGCGCAAGAAATGAAGGTCAGATTTTAATAAAACACACCAAAATACACGAGAAAAACCCATTCCCATCAATCATACATTCCGATGAATGGAGAGCTTATCGCGGCATTCAAGGGTTAGGATTCCAGCACCGGACTGTAAATCAGTGCTAATTTTGTTGAGCCAAACGGCGCACATAGAATCTTACTGGCACAAGCATAAACAACGCATTAAAGAAATGATTGGATGGCAAGCGCGATTTCTTACACTGGTACCTGCAAGAATTTATGTGGCGCGATAGATTTAATCGAAATGCTTTTAATAAATTATGCGAGCATATTAAAATATTTTATCCTATGTAAATAATGGTTCTCTATTTATTATATGTTTGCAATAAATAATAAATTTGTTATTGTTTTCTTATCTTTTGTTTAAGTTGCAGAGTTTAAACTTGGGGGGGGGGGGGGGGGATATAGTTGAAAAGATCAACATTGGGGTGGTGATTGTTGAAAAGAGTATGTGGGGGGGTAAATAGATTAAAAGATCCCCCAAACTTCTATCCATAGCTTAAGAGGCAGTGGCGAATACCAGCATACTTAATGAGCTGTAATCGATACAGTTCTCTCAAATTCTGGACCTACGAGTGCTAGGCTAAGTAGCTACAACTATTTCCTCGAAATTAAGTCTTCGACATAAATGTAGGCATTTTAAAAAGAAAAACCGGATCAATGAAAGAAAGCCACCCCCAGCCTTCTTTAGTTAGCTTTATAAGGCTAACTAACGAAAATATAACGACCTGACCTAACGACTGGTTAGGTTAGGGTCGTGATACTTTCGTTAGTTAGCCTTATAAAGCTAACTAAAGGAGGCTGGGGGTGGCTTTCTTTCATTGATCTGTAAAACCTAAAATGTAGACATCACTGAGTTTGGTTGAAGCGATATAATTTCCTCTAATTTTCGACAATTTACTGCGTCAATCCATTTTCATTTCAACGATATTATGTTAGCTCGGAAGACTATGGTCTACCCTTCCTTACCCCCGTGTTTCGGTAGTGGGCGAGGGAGACAATACATATTTTATTTGTTGTGATGGAGATAGGCTTACGCCAATCTGGGCACAAATAAAACCACCTTTTTTAAGTTTACATAAGCTCGACTTTCTCATTTTTACTTTTGCAGAGTGAATTTCAATCTGGTCACAGGTTTACGAAATTAGCTACCGCAGCAGTTTACGTTTAGTGTAAAATAACCTACATAGGCCTACTAGTGAATTTAAAAAGAAATTACTTAATTTCTACTTCCGTTCTACTTTCCACCTACAGTTTGGGCACTAGATACGCATAGACTGTTTTGCTTACCAGAAATCTAAATGACCCAAGAAACAATCTGACTGGCATTGCGCGTCTCCAGTAGGCTACCCGTCATACAGAAATCACCAAAGGCAGACCTAGTTTAGTGAAATCTATCATTTCATAGATTCATGCGCTAAAAAACTAAAGTTGCTACATAGAATCTTAACTAAAAGGCTTGAAAGACTTTTCAAGTCCCCTTACTTCTCGCACAAACCTTTTGTTTACCATTTTTTCCCTTTTATCTTCAACCGCAAATGTCAACCAATCAGCGCAAAGTATCTGAATGACGTCACTGACATTAAAGTTGCGTGTGGGTGGGTCATATTTATTTTCCCCGAGTTTGGTTATTATTATTACTTACTGGCAGACTTTATAATCCTACTCTAATGATTAAGATAGGTAGCAGCAGACATTTAGAAAGGTGCAATTGCCTCGAAGCGTTTCGGTAATAGGATACGTCTACTATAAAGTTAATAAATGTAAGAAGTTCATTTATATTTTACAGACAGACAGACTGTGTAGTCTGTCGGTCTGTAAATTATAAATTACAAGCATACCAGCCCCTTTTACAGACGGGTATTTTTTAGGTAAATGTGCCGATGCTTAGAATAATAATCTGTTACAAAGGATACCCGCTAGACCGCGAGTGCAGAGATCTTTGAAAACTGTAGCAACAAATTTTTTTTTATTATTATTATTATTATTACGGGCGACAAAATGTGAAGCTCATTATTTTCATTGACTGCGTTCTTTTCTATAGTTTTATTGACCAAATAATTGAACTGACAGTAATTGGGGGGCCGCATGACCCCCAATTACTGGGCGTTCAATTATTTGGTTAATAAAACTAGTCATGAAAATCTTAAGCTGGGTTTACACGGTGAGAGCTACTCGCGCGAGCCACTCTCATGAGAGTAACTATCGCACTACTTGCGTCGTGTCAACTACCACGCTAGTTGCCAGTTACTAGCTCCGCCCACTCTCATGCGAGTAATTTTGCACTCGCACAAAATTGGTAGTCTTCCAACTTTTCAGTTACTCTCACGCGTGTTGAGCGAATAGGTTTGGAGTATTGTGTACTGTTTTGTTGCGGTTAACTTTTCTTGTGATTTTTCTAGCGTCAACTATCATAGCGAGTAGCCAGTATGTGTAAACAAACACTCTCACGAGATTATCTTATGCTAGTACTCTCATATGGAGACGAGAGTTGCTCGCGCGAGTAGCTCTCACCGTGTAAACCCGGCTTTAAGCTTCACAAATCTTGACACAATGTGAAGCTCAAGATTTTCATGGCTGCGTTTTCTATAGTTTTATCGCGGTGCTGAGTCCTTCAGGCCCAGTAATTGGGGGGGGGGGGGGGGCACACGTATATTTTCGTTCATTACTCATCACCCCCATCCACCATACGAAGTTTGGTCGAAATCAGTTCAGAAACGTAAAAGTTAGGATCACTGACATATTGCTTCCCAAAAATAGACATTACACAACCAATTACAGTTACATTACAATAGTTTATAATATTTAGAGATTAGCTTGTCGAGAAAATGTAAATTTATGGACAACTTAACTTGTTATGCTTTGCCATTTTTTGTGAATGTAAAATATTTGGATCACCTGAAGATCAGGGCCCCCAGCCTTCTTTAGTTAGCCTTATAAGGCTAACTAACGAAAATATCACGACCCAACCTAACCAATCGTTAGGTCAACTGTATGCCCTTGACGATTGGTTAGGTTAGGTCGTGATATTTTCGTTAGTTAGCCTAGATTACCAACCTCTTTTTAACCAACCAACCTTTCTCTGGATAATCTCTAGGAGCGCTCCATTTTTCAATATTAAACATACTCATAAAACATATACCATTTGAAAGCTCACATTTTTCCGAGTCTAAAAATGTAGTAATCCAAAAGTATCAATAGCAAATAAAAAGTAACGATTTAATTGTTTGACGCGTGACGTCATTAACTACATTATAAAGGTTGGCTAAGTTATAAATCTTCAGTCTGTGTTAAGATGGTATTTTTGGTAATTGTTACGCTAACCTAACATGAATATGTTATTACATTATCATTTGTATAATTTAGGTCTCGGGGGTACGGGGGCGGAGCCCGCGTAAAGATCACGCATCACAAATTGATCGGTATAGGGTTTTATATTTAAACCGAGTTACTTTTTATTTGCTATTGATACTTTTGGATTACTACATTTTTAGACTCAGAAAAATGTGAGCTTTCAAATGGTATGTTTTATGAGTGTATGTTTAATATTGAAAAATGGAGTGCTCCTAGAGATTTACCCTCTCTTTTTAACATATTGCTTCCCAGTGTTAATCACTAACATATTGCTTCCCAGGAGGGATCACTTTAACATATTGCTTCCCAAATGCTTTGGGAAGCAATATGTTAAAGTTATCCAAAAGTTTTTCGGCGGCCAGACAGAGAGAGACACATTTTTGGTGAATTATAGTAGATATACTGAATGTTAAATTAGGTAATTAACTTCTAGCTCGCCACAATATATGGCCTTCATAGACCTATGTTTAACATTTTACGGTAATGAATTAGCCGATAATAATCGGCTAATTCATTACCTTAAAATGTTAAATTTGCCAAGCTAAAAGCTAGATGACCTTATTTAACATTCATTTTATATATATATATACACACATATACTGTGTTGAATTTAATAGCTCTAAGAATTCTCGCCACAACATAACCTAAATCTAGTCTTCCTTCTTACGGCTCTCAATATATTTGTATAACAAGGTTAATCAAGAAATACAAAGGATGGCCAACAATTAGTTAATAGAATGGGTTGCCTCGTAAACTAATTAGACAATCGCATGTTGCATAATGAAGCGCCACCTCACACGATTTAACACACCAGTAAATTAGAGCATTTTTGCCAAGTTACATAATAATAATATCGCTTTTCATTTCTATTGTGAACCTCTCGAAAACTCTGCGCAAATTCAAATAATTTAATTAACTACGATAATAATCAGTGATGAGGGCCAAAAACTGACACAGCGCTCAAGCCAACTAACGTGACCCATCTGACTCGTGTATTATTATTATTATTATTATTATCAGCATCATGAAGGTTCGAACCCCCGACCTCGGTGTCTTTCCTTCGCTTATAGGGAAACGGCGCTACCCAATAAGCTACGGATGCTGGCAATTTACTACGATACCTTTTCTAAAAAACGAAAACAACAGATATAACGAGAAATAACTTTTTTATTAATTAAAACACGCGTCATTTTACTGCCAGGCAAATTACTGATGACTATAAAAAATTCATTTTATAACTAACTTCACCTAAATTTTAATAATCAACAAACTTTATACATTTCAATTTTTTTTCGGGGATTGAGTAAGAGACGTTTGGTTCCACAAAAAGTGAACAAACGTACTTCTTTTTTATCCAATACTTATAGCTACAACATTAAGCCGTCAATCCAACGGTAAAATTATAAAAGGAACAACTATGAACACTGCATTTCAAGAAATTTTAAAATTCGAAACAATTTATTCAATGTTGGCTTACATTTAGCGCGAAAGTCTACGAGGCTTCACACACACACACACACACTGGAAAGAACAAACTCGTTCACCATACGAGTTTAATCAATTTTAAGCAATGAAAGTAGCCTAGAACTAAGCCTACGCGCTTTAGTATGTGTATAATCGAATAGAGATAACGTACCGTGCACATACGGAACCGTGTAAGTACTATGTAAAGATGTTCCTCAATCCTATAGCACTCTTGAGTAGGGTTGGCACAGGCTCCGGTGCAGGTGCGAAGCCGGAGCTGAAATTTTGGATCCGGAGCACCGCCAACCCTGGACTACAAAGTAAGTCTACATCTATCGAACAGAGAGGTCCTCAAGGGACCACCTTCTCGAGTAAAAGGACTCGCTAAAAGGCTAAATGAAAACAACTCTATTTTTAAAAGAAAACAAAAGACGAATATTCTCAATCTAGGACTAACTAACCTGTTTATAGACTGCCTACCTTCCCGCATTAACTCTCTGTTAAGAGAGAAAAAAGCAAAACAGGAACATGCTGTAATAATACTGGTCCTCAGTGTTAAACTTACCAATTTCTCCTCTTTGTCTAAACATAACGAAGAGGGCCTACATCTTTACGTGCGACCCGAACTATGGGCCATCACAGCACTGTCACCCATAATTAATGAACAGATCCAATGTTGTTTAACCTTGCTGATATAACGGGAAGCGATGTTGCGACGTGGCCATGACGTGTGTGTGTGTGTGTGTGTGTGTGTGTGCGCACCTCGGTGGTGTAGTGGTTAGCGTCGCCGACTACGAACCCATTGGCCTCGGGATCGAGACCCCGGTGACGGCAGGCGGCGCGCAGCAAAACCTAGCTGTTCATCCTTCCAGAAAAAACAAAAATTGGTTGGTAAATAATGGGTACCCTAGATAGCCTAGTGGTTAAGACGCTGGGCTGCTGGTGGGGCGTGGTTCGGATTCCACGTTAAACTGTAGGTATAAGGTGGAGTGACAAGCTTGACTTTCGTCAGAATGAACAATTCGGGCGGAAGCTAAACCAAGGTGTGTGTGTGTGTGTGTGATTTTTTAAACATCTGACACTAAAAGGTTCGCATTTTTTATTAACTGAAATAAAAGCATGAAATTTTTACTGTACCTTCTCTACACATGGGGAATGTCCCCTGGTGCAAAACATGCACTATGTTATGTCTTCTCAGCTCACGATACTTTCAATGGAAGAGTTAATGATAAAGGAATATCATGGCCACCAACACCAAACCTAAATCCGTGCGACTTTTATCTGTGGGGATATTTAGAAGATAAAGTGTTTTAACAGAATCCACACATAATAAAAGAATTGAAAGCATGAACTGAACAAGAAATTTTTCAAATTTCAACAGATACTGTCTGGAGCAGGGGTGGGGGAACCTTTGTGTGGCGAACAAATTTCAACTAAAATACGGTACTCTCTACAAAGCAAATTGCGGCTTTAAATATAGTTTGGGACATAATTAAGATGTAAATAATGTAGAACTTTAATCAAACTGTCCGCGGGCAATTAAAAAATAGGACGCAGGCGGCAGGTTACCCATCCTTTGTCTGAGTAATGCAAAATTTTGTTATTCGTGTACAAAGAGTTAATGAGCTGAGAGGGCATCACGTAAAGTATGTTTTGCGCTAGGGTACCTACTAATTCCCCATGTGCAACGAAGGTACAGTAAAAATGTCATGATTTTACTTCAGATAATTGAAAAAACAAACCTTTTAAAGTGTCATATGTTTAAAAAATCACCGTGTGTGTGTGTGTGTGTGTAGACAATTGGACATAGGTGACATCGAGTGTGTGCTAATTGAGTTGTCGTAAGCAGGTATGGAGGCAATTACAATAAAAAAATAATTGGTTACAAATACAGCAACTGGCAAATGTACGGTAATTGATTGCAATTACAATTACATTGACAAGTAATTAATCTCAATTACGTTTCAGAGGAACACCAAATATAAAGGAAAGGAAAGTGTACCATTAATTTACAAGCTTAACTTTTTATTTCCATACCCAATACCCAAAGTGTAAATATTATTCTACAGTATTTGAATATGTATTTCAATCACAGTTCAATTAGCAGTCAGTGTAATATCAGGTGAATTGTTCAATGTTCATTCATGCAATTGTAATTGGGTCAACTGAAATTGTTACTGGGAATGGAATTGATTTCAATTACAATTACGCAGCGATTACTTGAAAAAGTTAAATAAATTACCGAAAGTGTTACCTCGCACAAAAATTACCTCACTACCAGGCATGGGGTAATTGTAATTGATTGTACCTCAGAACATTAAAAAAATTGTAAAAAATCTAAACATTTTTGGTACTTTTGCATTATCCTCCCAACAGTAATTTTTTTTTATAATGGAAGGAAAATAAAGTACGTTAGCAAAACACTTCTAATTTTTAATCGTGAAAAGGCATGACCTAACCTAACTTGAAGCCGGCTAACTACGGCTAACGCCTGCGGCGGGCTGTTTTTACCGTAATCTAACCTAACCTAATACCAACACTAATTTTTTTTATAATGGAAGGAAAATAAAGTACCAAAACCAAACCAACATTATATAAAAAAAATTAATGTTGGGAGGATAATGCAAAAGAACCACATTTTTATTGTCGGTAAAAAGATTAGTTCTGATTAAGTTAGGTCAGGTCAGGTTAAGCTAGTTTAGCGAGTACCTCACTATTTAAAGACTAATAGAAAACATTCTTCGAGCCCTCGTTACATCCGAAACACTTATCACACCCTTCCCGGTTCGATGGCACTAAGTTAGGTCAAGTTAAATTAGGTTTGGTTAATTAGTTTTTTAGACATGCATTTTAAAAAGTCAATACCTAGCTTATACATTGATGAGCGCGCGCGGGCGTGTGTGTGTGTGTGTGAGAAACCTTTACAGGTTTGTAAGGCAAGGCAAGCCTATGATTCTATAGTTACTTTAGGCGAAGAGACTATTAAATAATGAAAAAACTTCTTTGACAACCGTAAACGTGTCCTTAAGATGCGATATTTATGGACGAGACGATACGCTTTGAAGACTTACCACCACAAAAAGGAAGCTTTTAAGAGCTTCCACCCGATTCATTATTTCAGCACATGAATGAAAATTCACAAAGTTTACAGACATTTCAAACAAGTGCAAAACTGTTGACAATACAGAGTTAAAGGAAATATCTCGAAGTGGTGTGTAATTTCATGACAAAATATTACATGGATGGGAAATTCGGATAGACCTAAATGCTATAGATATAGGGCTATTCATTTAAAAATAGGCTAATGAGCAAACTTTTTCAAGAAATTAATACTAAGAGGTAGGCTCTTAAAAACTTTTCGATCTTGAAGGTTGTAACCCATCATTTACTTCATTTTTCATAAGTATAATACAACAACAGAAACCTAACCTAACCCATCATTTACTTACATTATTATATTATATAATATAATATTCGTTGAATAAAAGTCCATGTTTTATTCAAAGATGTTGTTTTATTTGGTAAAATCCGCTTGTGAAAGGTTTGCAAAAATGATGGGTTGTAACCCACAAGATCCAAACTTTTTTTCTTTTTCTTTTTTTACTGGATAGGCTGTAGCACCTACTGTCAACTTCATTCGGCAAAATTCCAAAATCTAGACGCAGTTCAGAGACGTTCATAATATCTTAGTAATATGTTGTTAGTTTGGTTAGATTAGGTTAGGTTAAGCTAAGCTAGGTTTGGTTAGGTTAGTAATTATGGACTCTGAAATGTGTCTTGATTCTGGAGCTTTGTCTCATTTTCTTTTCAGAAAAAGAAAGCCTCGGAAACATTTACAAAACGTAAATATACAAAATATACGTAGCGTAATTGTTCATAAAGTCTGCAATTATAGTCACGCAGGAATTACAATATGCAGCAATTAAACATTAATAATACAAAAGATAATCATTAACCCTATCAAAATATATGTACAGTAAAAGGATTGGCACTGATTCCTTTTCCACCCACAATTTCTTTTTTCCCGGTTAGGTCAACTGTACGCCCTTGACAATTGGTTAGGTTAAGTCATGATATTTTCGTTAAAATATTTCACTTATTCCTTTTCTATTTTAACGAAAATATCATGACTTAACCTAACCAATTGTCAAGGGCGTACGGTTGACCTAACCGGGAAAAAAGGAATAAGTGCGAAAGGATTAAAATGATACTACACATTAATACTACACATTAATCCCCATTATAATAATAGCCAAGTTTTGTTTGTTTGTTTATATGTGTCTGTTTGTTGCAGAATTGTGTCACGCTCTGAAGGAATTAGATAGGAATAATTAAAAGCTATGAATTATTGTATTACGGGCGGCAATGTGAAGCTCAAGATTTTCATGACTGTGTTCTTTTCTGTAGTTTACCAATGGGGGAAGGGTGAGGGTGGGGGGGGAAGGGTTGGGGTGGGGGGAAGGGTGAGGGTGGGGGGAAGGGTTGGGGTGGGGGGAAGGGTGGGGGTGGGGGAAGGGTTGGGGTGGGCGGAAGGGTGAGGCAGGGGGGAAGGGGAGGGGTGGGGGTAATGGGGGAGTGGGTTAGCCCCCAAGTTGTATGAATGGTGAGGAGGTTTTGGGAGATACCAGATTCAGAAATGTTGACACAATGTGAAGCTCAAAATTTTCACGGCTGGGTTCTTTTTTTGTAGTTTAGCCTGTCTAACCGTCAGCGAAGCGACGGGAATAATAATAAATATATTTTATAATGATTCCTATCCTTTTTTATACTAACAGTGTTCAAGGTATCATTCCTGACTTAATAAGCTTGCTCTTCTCCTACGTTGTCGTTCTCTTGCCAATCGTCTTCTTATTTCTGCAGCAGTCTCCATTTTCGTGGTTCATATATATTTTGCCGTCATTCTTGACAGCACGGGTACACTAGTACTATAATAAGAACTGTCTGTCCGTCCGTCACACTTTCAGAAATTGTAAAAAAAATTCAGAAATTGTATTCGGGCGGCAATGTGAAGCTCAAGATTTTCATGACTGTTCTTTTCTGTAGTTAAGCAACGGGGGAAGGGTGTGTGGGGGTAATGGGGGATTGGTGTGGTAATGGGGAGGGGTGGGGGTAATGGGGGAGGGGGTTAGCCCCCAAGTTGAATGGGGGTGAGGAGGTTTTGGGAGATACCAGATTCAGAAATGTTGACACAATGTGAAGCCCAAAATTTTCACGGCTGGGTTCTTTTTTTGTAGTTTAGCCTGTCTAACCGTCAGCGAAGTGACGGGAACTGTACTAGTCATAAATAACAGAAGGAATAATGTGTAAAGAAATTTGTTTGATTCAGTGAGGATAGCAATTTCTATGAAATCTGCCTCTCGCCAATTAGTCTAAACGACGAACCAAAACTCGGAGTAAGGTCTGGTCGAGCGATGAAATATCAGCACCGAGCCGTAGTGCGATCGCTTATTACTTTCGGCAAAGCTGAAACCTAATGGGCACACATTTGGAAAGCCTAACATTTCTGTAGGTGACAGTGCGTCACATCTCGAACTCTTTATTGCTCATTAAGTTAAAACGTTTCATAGTTCATCCACAGTTTTTGACACGACAAAACAAAAAGGTTTGGAATAAGTTTTGGGGGTAATCTCGTAGTTTAGCGTCGCAAATTAGGTAGGTGTACTTTTAAGTCGTGTTTAAACGTCGGAAATTAATTTTATTTTATTTTTATTGTAGAGGTCGTTTTAAATATGGCAGGTTACGTTAGGGTGACGCTGGTATTTACACCCACGACGTCATAAGCCACAGCGGAAACTTTATTGATTCGAACGAGAACCTTACCTAAATCAGTTTTAGTTTGGGTGGTGGGGGGGGGGGGGGGGGAGGGGTCAATAATTTGAGACATTAAATTTTCTGAACGAAATTGCAACGCTGAACTACAAGATTAGTTTTTTTTTTTTTTTGCCTTAAGTACAATATATATTTAATTTCTTATTAACAAATTGATTTGAAACCTAAATTAGTACGGTACTCTTTCCTTCCATATATATATATATATATATATATATATATATATATATATATATATATATATATATATATATATGTCATCGATTTGCCCACAAATGACATATGTTGTTTCTACATGACAAATAAGTAGATAAGTAGGCTTTGACAATTAGGAATGGAGCCGACAGCCAGCTGCAGTAGTTTATATATATATATATATATATATATATATATATTACACACCTTACCTTTGGTTAGCTTCCGCCCGAATTGTTCATTCTGACGAAGGTCAAGCTTTTCACTCCACCTTAGACCTACAGTTTAACGTGGAATCCGAACCACGCCCCATCAGCAGCCCAGCGTCTTAACCACTAGTTATCCTGGACCCCAAGATATCCTCGCTTTTACGGTCCTAAATTCTAACTAATAATGTGACAGTCCTAAATTATGTAGAACCAAATTATATATTATATAATATATATATATCTATATAGTGATGATTGGTTAGGTTAAGTTGTAATATTTTCGTTAATTTCAACAAACAAAATATCAAGACTAACAACCAATTGTTGGGGTCCGGGATAACTATATATATATAATATATATATATATATAATTCTGTAATCTTAGGTGCGTGACTACGTAGAGGGGTAAACGAGGGAATTGGGAATGCCGGCGTATGACAGCTAGCGGTTGCTACCACGCCCACATATGGTCGTCTGCTAAAATGAATCTTCGTTGGCGAAAACATACACCTCATGATGAATATTATATAATGCAAATTAAAGACATAATTCGCCGGTTAATACATATGTGAAGGTGTTCGGCGGAAGGATAATGCTGATGTGGAGGATTTATTGAATAATTTAGTTTGGTCCTAACATAGGCCCGACATACATAAGACTTGCTTTGTAGCCAACTAACTTTAAAATCTAGGCAAACGGTATGCTCACGTGACTGAAGGGTTGAGAAGAGCGTATACGAACAAACATGGAAATCTATGCTTAATTTTATATTAAAATAAATGTTAATTGCTCGAAGTTAGCCGTTTCCTTACAAAATTTTAATGTTAAATCTTGGCTAGTCTCCATATATTTGGTGGAAATTTAAGTTGCAGGCCTGAACCTAAGCCTCAGAAACTACTTTCTCTAGACTACAGAGAACAAGCCTACATAATAACGTTATTTTATTAAAGCAGTAATTTTACAAGTGTTTTAATTTCATGTAATGATAAGAAACACTTTAAACTTTACATTACGATTTAGTAGACATAAAGCCTTGGCCTAAGTGGAGTAGGCTAGGCCATTAACTTAACTATAAGCCTAATTAATCAGGAAGTTCGTATTTTCAGAGCACAGCTTTATTAACCTGGTTTATTTGTAAAAGCAACCGGGTAATGCGAGGTTTATTTGTAAAAGCAACCGGGTAATGCGAGGTTTATTAACATCAAATATCATTAACCAATTTCTTTCCTGAAGTCGTAAACTGAAATTAGAAAAGTATAAAGTAAACCCTTGGAAAACCTTACCCAATAATAATAATTTAATATCTTTTGCCGCTTGCAGCCCATCTTCTTTTAAATTTTTCTCAATTTGTTTACTGCGGGCTTGAGCGGCCCGCTCCTCTGCCGACATGGCACACCCCATTTTGGAGGTGGCTCACGCCTGGCGTCAATTACCACCCAGGCTGTAGTTTCCTCTTAATTTCACAACAAATAGGGCGCCACAATCACACCACCACCACCACACTACACCACACTCACTCACACTCTTCTTGGTGGCAGGGCAGCCAAATTACGTCCGAACGGTAGCCCTTCGCGCACCACACTGAGCTGACTGCTGAATCCGAATTCTAAAATTCTCTGGTGTAGATTGTAGAAAGATTCATAGCATAAAAAACTGCCATATGGGCTACACCACCCTTATCGCAACGCAACAGACACGCTATGAACAAATAATTACAAATACTTACAGGTTATAATTACGCATGTGTACAGTATAATTCTATTCTTAACGTTACACGTACACTAAATATATATATATAATTTTTTTACCACAGATTTTTTACTTCTTTATAGCTAAAATAATAAATTATCGTACACTGTCGGAGGGTAAAAGAACGCACGCGCGCTAATACACGAGACAGGCTTGTCCCAGGACAGACTATGATAAAAATTATCTGCTATCATAAGCTACTGTCATCAAAACTTCTCGGGGTTATGGTGCAATTTTATTCTGAAATTTAAACGAAAAGTAAATATTTTACCATATTATATTTTTTCATAACATTTTGTAATTATATTTTAAATTGTCAAAATGAACAAAGTGTTCTTACAACAACTCTAAAACACCTCGTTTTTGCAGGATTTAAAGAATGTTACAAATGTGAACAGAAGTCGGCAAATGTCGAACAAAAGTTGGTCCTACATAATATGTTGTAGTAAAATTGTGTGTACAATTTAAAATATTAATCTTGTAGAGTGACTATTCACAATCACTTACAAATACTTTGCATGTCATAATAATACACGCAACATATTAAAAGGAATACATCCATTAAACATTTTATATTGCAGAATTTTTATAAAAAGTAAATGTATTGATAAAATTAATTTGCGGATTGCATTTAATTAATTACTTTCGAAAGAGCAAGAATTACTGTAGCAAAAATATTTGCAGTATTTGTTCGAATAAATAAATGCATATGTTCTACAGTTACCAGATATGAGAAATCGAGTATAATCAAAATATTACCACTGTAATGATGGAGTTGTTGCTGTTGTTTAACCTCGTTCGCAACATCTAAGATAACATGACGGAGGGGACTTATTAAAGCGTTACGTGGATTCCGAACCACGACGGGTCGCTGGTACATAGTTTGGACGCGGAGGACGATCTCTCATCCAATTACTCTCCGATCCAATATCCCTTAACTTCGCTGATCAACGGGAAGCGGTGTTACGACATTGGATACGACGTAGCCCTGAAAATATTATCGTAACTAAGTATATGAATTACGTCTCGTTAATCCGTTGGCGTTCAACGGCACGTCAGTGACTTCGTTTCAGTTCACGCCAGATGATTTATACCCATTTAAACAGCTCCAGCCAAACAAGACTCGATGATGCATACGGGAACTATCCTAGTTGTTATGGGTGGCTCGAAAACATCGACACTGCTCTCTGGGTTAAGTTAGATTAGTTATACCTGATGTAATTACGGTAGTGGGTTAAATTAGGTTAAGGCGGATGAAGATAGTACATGAGGATTTTGATCGGTCTATAATTTCCATTTTCAAGTCTACAAATTGAACTTCTTTCTACACAAAATGTAGGACAAAAGTTATTCAAAGTTGACTACAAATTTATACAGAGTCAATCAATGGTTAATTTAAAAAAAGGTACAAAAAGGTAAATAAGAAAAACAATGGAGAAAAGACAAAAAATAAACAAAGAATGAGGAAAAAGTTTCAGGTCTACTGGTCATTATACAGAGAGAATCTCTCTCTCTCTCTCTCTCTCTCTCTCTCTCTCTCTCTCTCTCTCTCTCTCTCTCTCTCTGTGTATGGATAAAAAGAGGTCCTTTGTAAAATGTGTTCAGTTTCTATTTATGGGAACTTGAAGTCATCATAAAAAATCGTTGACAAATTTCAGTACTTTACACGATCTATAGCTATATAAGGACTGAGGAGCTGAAAAATGAGGTTTTATACCTATAGTACTTTCCTAATTTAATCCTATAAAGATGTAATAAGGGAATAGGGTATGTATATATATATATATATATATATATATATATATATACGTCGCGCCGGGATGGTGCTCTGACCCCGTCCGCTCGTCTGCTCCTGACCTTTGACTCCCTTGTGCCTCCGGCCCAGGTGTTCTGGGGTATGGATGATCGCCGGTCGTGTGAGTTTTCGGTGCGACCGTATGTGCCTGACCCGGTTCGCTGCTTTGGCTGCAACCGGTTCGGCCATGTTAGCTCTGCTTGCCGCCGTGAAGGTAAGCTGTGTGTCCGCTGCGGTGGGCCTGCGCACCCTACCCCGTGCACGAACCCCCCGCTGTGCTCGAACTGCTCGGGGGCCCACCCTTCCTCCTCTCGGGACTGCCCCGTTTTCAAGTTTGAATTCGAGGTGCGGTCCTTAAGGACTACCGAATTCCTTAGTGCGCGGGAGACGCGCGATAGGGTCCGTGACCGGGAGCCGCGGCGGGGGTTGTCCTATGCTGCGGCCCTTGGCTCTGGCGGGTCCTCTGGCCCCTCCCGTGCTACCCCGGCGCCTACCGGAGTGGTGCCCCCCCCTGGAAGTTCCGGGGGTTGGTGGTCCTCCTGGCGCCGCGGGACCTTCATGTCTCTCTGCCTCACTTTCGGACATCCCATCTGATTCCCTGCCTACAGGTGCCCCTTCTCCCTCTCCGGCCTTGGGGTCTGGATCTTTGCCTACTCGTCTCTCGGGTGGGGAAGGTGCTGCCCCGAAGGGGAGGAGGAGGCGTCGCCGTGGTCGGAGTCGGAGTCCTCCAGACCCGATCATGACCGCTGTTCGCCCTGTTTCCCCTTCCTCACCGGAAGGGAAGCGGCGCGCCGCTCCTGGTCCGCTCGGGACTCCCCCTCCTATACGGAGGGCTGGTGAGGTGTCGCCTCTCGGTGCCCCTAATAGTGTCCGGGTGTCGGTTGAGGTACACCGCCCCATGACACCCTCGATTACTGACTCGGTTCCTATGGTGGACCCGGTCGAGAGGAGCCTGGCCCTTCTTCATGGAGTCTCTCTCCCTTCGGCTCCTGCTGTGAGTGGTCGGGTCTCTCTCCTGGATCTACCTCTCCCACCTGTGGTGGACCTTTCCTCCCCTCCCCGTCAGCACTTGTCTGGTGTGACGAGCCCTAGAGCATCTGGTTCTCCCCGGCCCCCCTCTGGTGGGGAGTCGGGGGTTTCAGCTGGGCCCCATCTCGTCGTCTCTCCCCCCCTCAGGGGAGCCCCCCTCTGAACTCCCTGTTCCACTTTCTACCTCTCGTTCTGCTACCGGTGAAGCAGCTGCGGGGTCGGTGGCCCCTACCCCTCCCGTTCGGGGTGAGTCGGGGAAGCCGATTCCGTCCCTGGTTACGGACCATTGAGTTTGCTGCTCAGCTTGGTCCGTGGCTATTTCTCTGCCTTCTCTACTTTTTATAATGCCACTTCCCCTTACAGTTCCATTTTGCATTGGAACTGTAGGGGGCTTTTAGCTAACTGGGAGAACCTTGCCTCCCTGCTGGAGAGCGAGCGGCCTTCCTGTTTGTCTCCAGGAGACTATCCTGGCTGCGCGTGGGCTCCCTCGTCTCTCTGGCTATGTTGGCTTCCCTTGCACCCCGGATGAGCGCACACGCCGGCGGGGTGCAGCGATTTATGTACACCATTCATTACCCTCGCGAGGTGTGCCTCTTCGTACTTCCTTGCAGGCTGTGGCTGTGCGGCTCTTTTTAGATCGCCAGTACACTGCCTGCTCGATTTATATTCCTCCTCATGACCCTCCTTCTCGCGACGCGGTTCGCGAGTTGGTGTTGCAACTGCCTCGACCGTTTCTCCTCCTCGGGGATTTTAACAGTCGCGACCCGGCTTGGGGAGATGTCCGGTCGACTAATGTTGCTGGTATGTTGCTCTCCTTAATGGAGGACCTTTCCTTCGCGTGCCTCAATTCCGGCGAACCTACCTACTTCCACGAACCCACGGGTTCATCTACCTGTATTGATCTCTCCTGGTTGGTCCCTCGATGCCTTACTCGATTTTTCGTGGAAGGTGTTGGGGGACTCTTATGGCAGTGATCATTACCCAGTCTGTCTTGAGCCGGTCGGACCTCAGCCGGGCGTCTCGTCTCGACCGAGGTGGTGCCTTGCGCGGGTTGACTGGCCATCCTTCAGAGCTCGTTCCGTCATTGTCCGTTCGGTATTGAGCTTTGGCTCTGTGGATGAGAGCTTGGAGTTCTTCGAGCGGGTGGTGATGAGCGTCGCGGAGGACTGTATTCCTCGATCTTCCGGTAACCCGCGGACGCGCAGCGTCCCGTGGTGGACTCCAGCATGTCACCAGGCGGTGTGCGAAAGGAAGAGGGCAACGCGCCGCTTCCACCGCACCCGGCGCGCGGACCACTTGATTGAGATGCGGCGGGCGAAGGCTTTCGCCCGCCGGACTCTCAAGTTGGCCCGTCGGGCCTCTTGGCGTGCTTTTGTGTCCGGCATTTCCTCGTCTACCCCTTCTGCTGCTGTGTGGCGGAAGGTACGTAGTATTGAGGGGAAGCCAGTCCCTGCTAGTCGCCCTGTCCTTCGGGACGGGGACGGCTTCCTTTCGGATCCTGCTGCTGTGGCCGATCGGCTGGCCGGTGCTTTTGCTGCGGTTTCCCGTTTGCCTTCAGCTGCGGATCGTCCTTTATCGGAGGTCACGTTCCCGCCACCTGGGAACGAGCCCTATAACCATCTCTTTACGATGCGGGAACTTCGGGCTGCCTTGGCAACCCGTCGTTCTTCCGCCCCTGGCCCTGATGACATTCCGTATGACTTTATTTGGAATCTGCACCCGATGGCCCTGCACTTCTTGCTGGATCTTTTCAACCGGGTGTGGGTTGAGGGGTCGTTCCCTTCCCGTTGGAGGGAGGCGATTGTCGTCCCGATACCTAAGCCGGGGAAGGATCCGGCGGAGGTGGCAGGCTATCGGCCTATTGCCTTGACGAGCTGCTTATGCAAGCTCCTTGAAAAGATGGTGGCCGTCCGACTTTCCTTTACACTGGAGTCGCTTGGGTTATACCCTCCGACCCAGTATGGCTTTCGTCGATTTCGGGGTACTCTGGACCCCCTTCTCCTCCTTGGCCATGATGTGCGGGAGGCATTTTCACGCCTGGAATCTTGTTCTGGCCGTCTTTTTCGACGTCCAAAAGGCCTATGACACGACCCGTCGGGGAGTTGTCATGGACCGTTTGAAGTCTCTTGGTTTTGTGGGCTTTTTGCCCACGTTTCTTCGCAACTTCCTCTGCCGTCGCACTTTCCGCGTCCGTAATGGGGCGGCCCTCTCTGACCTGTATGTTCAGGAGGAGGGGGTGCCCCAGAGGTGTGTTTTGAGCGTCTCCTGCTTCAATCTGGTTATGTCTGCGCTACGGGGAGCTCTTCCGCCCTCGGTGCGCTATTCCATCTACGCAGATGATCTGGCTGTCTATGCCGCGGGGACGAGTCCCCCCCTCGTGGAGAGGCAAGTCCAACTCGCGGTCAATCGGGTTGAACGCTGGGCGTCGTCGGTGGGCCTTACGCTGTCTTCCCCGAAGACTTCGTGTGTGGTCTTCCTTCCGTCGAGGAGACGGGGATCCGGCGCCATCCCGGCCTTTAACCTTACACTCGGGGGTCAGCCTCTGGCCCTCGTTCCATCAGTACGCTTCTTGGGTATGGTTTTCGACAGCCGTTTGAGCTGAGTTCCCCACCTTCGCCGGCTGCGCGAGTCCGCGAGACGTACCCTGGATTTGCTGGGACATCTGTCGCATACTACATGGTGCGCGGATAGGCGGACACTCCTCCGTTTGTACGTGTCCCTGGTACAGTCCAAATTAGACTATGGGAGTGTGGTGTATGGCTCCGCCTCCCGCACGGCCCTTCGGATACTGGATCCGGTCCTCTCTAGAGGACTGCGCATGTCATCTGGCGCCTTCCGCTCCTCTCCGGTTGATAGTCTGCAGGTTGAGTGCGACATCCCTCCCTTGGAGGATCGGAGGTCGTTCCTCATTGCTAAGCACTATCTCCGGATCCTCCGTCTTCCACCTCTCCTCTGTTCCAGGTGGTTGAGAGGGCGTTCTGCCGGGATGGGGGTTGGTATTTCACCGACACGGTGACCTCCCTCCTCGATGGTATGGGCACTCCTCCTCCATCCGTTATACCGGTCTCTTTCAGGGGTGTTGCACCTTGGGAGAGCACCCCTGTTGCGTGCTGTAGGGCGTTGCGCCCCGTTCGCAGGGCCGATTCTGACTCTGCCTTACTTCGGTCTCTGTTCCTTCAGCATGCAGCGTGTCACTCTGCATGTGTTGCGGTCTTCACAGATGGCTCGAGGTCGTCGGGGGGCGTTGGGGCCGCGGCTGTTCCCCAGTCGTTTGCCCTTGCTCCCCGATGTACCCGTCTCCCTGATGAGGCTTCCGTTTTTACGGCGGAGCTCTATGCCATTCTGAGCGCTCTGGAGGTGGTGCGGGAGCATCCGGATGGGTCGTTTGTCATCTATTCGGATTCCCGCAGTGCCCTGGATAGCCTGCAGTGTTTTGACCCTGTGCACCCACTGGTCCGACGAATCCAGCTACTGTGCCATATCCTTGTCGCTTTTGGTGGCAAGGAGGTGGTATTTTGCTGGGTCCCTGCACATGTTAACGTGGCTGGAAATGAGGCTGCCGATCGAGCTGCCCGTTCCGCGTGCCGACTACAGGTTTCACCCGTGTCCCTCCCCTTTTCCGATTATATCCCTGGCTTCCGTAGGTTTTTGCGCTCCCGGTGGCAGAGTCGCTGGGATGGCGCTACAAATAACAAACTCTGCAAGATTAAACCCAAATTGGGATGTTGGGCCTCTTCCTTCCATCGGTCGCGCCATAAGGAGGTGGCTTTGGCCCGCCTCCGTATTGGCCACACCCACCTGACCCATGGCTATTTGATGGCCGGGGATCGGGTGCCCCGATGTCCCGACTGTAACATCTTACTCACAATTGCCCACCTGCTGGTGGAGTGTCCGCTTTACTCTGCGCTGCGCGCAGAGTATTTTCCATTTTTGGAGAGCGTCGGGCCTTGTGATAGGCTTGGCGCTATTCTATCGGAAGGTCCCTACTTTTCGGTAACCGGGTTGTTCTCCTTCCTCCTTCGCTCCCGACTTCTTTACCGGTTGTGACTCTGATATTTTTTCTTCCCCCCCTCCTCCTCCCCGTCTATTGTTCACTTCCGTTCGCTGTTTCATAGTCTTCGTCCTGTGTTCGCTCTGCTATCCACCTTTCTTTTGGTGGCCATGAGCGGTCATACTTTGAAACAAAAAAAAATATATATATATATATATATAATATGAGGCCCACTCGCAAGGAAAAAAGAAAAGCG
The DNA here is from genome assembly GCA_023014485.1 of Bathynomus jamesi. NCBI lineage: Eukaryota > Metazoa > Arthropoda > Malacostraca > Isopoda > Cirolanidae > Bathynomus > Bathynomus jamesi. Next base: position 426,869 of record JAJOZX010000722.1, read on the forward strand.
ATTCGAAGGCCTTTCGCTTATATATTTTCTGCTTCTTCCCTTCTCTCTTCATTCCCTGACGAAGTGTACTGAATACACGAAAAATCTTGGAATCACTTTTCTTTTTTCCTCGTGGGTGTGCATCATTTATTTATTCGACATGTTTAATTGTGAAATTCATCATATATATAAAGAACTAATGGATGATTTAAAAGAAATATCTGAAATATTGAGAGCTCAGTATAAATTAATTTTCTGTACCCCCAAAAAGAACAAAGTGCTAACTGACAGAAGCACCTTTTTTGAAGAAGAATTACGAGGAGTGTGTATAACTGATTTTGATTTTACTATAGCGCGAGCTAGAGGACAGATGAACTCCCATCCAGCTCCAGGTCCAGACAAATGGAATGCTTTGTTGATTAAGAACTGTAAAAATGAAACGGCTACACCCATATATTGGATATGAAGAAAATCCCTGAATACAGGTGAAAATAGTGAGCATCCTGAAATAATAGTAATAGATTGGAAATCCATCTTCGAGGCCAAGACAACCGCAGAGATGCTAATGACCTTAGAGGAGAAGACGCTGGAAATTGTGGAAAGACATGTCCCAAAAGTACAACGAAGGGGAAAGAGAAGCAAGTTTAAGAGACAAAAGAGGTCATTGTTCCGAAAGAGAAAAAGAGTGACTGCAAAATTAAGTAACTGTAAAGATAACAACATCAGAAAAATATTAAATGATAAACTGCAGAGTATTGATTGCGTCCTGCAGGAACTAATTGAGAAGCATATAGAAAAAAAAGAAGGCGACGCTATAGAGGCGATAAAGGTTAACTCACAGTACTTCTATAATTTTGCAAAAAGGAAGTCGAAAAACCATGCGACTATTGGACCTTTGAAAAATGAAGACAGTGCTTTATCTGATGATCTAACAGAAATATCCGAAATATTAAGAGCTCAGTACGAATCACCTTTTAGGATCCCAAAAACTGACAAACTGATATGCGATAGAAACGCGTTCTTTGAAGAACAACTATGATACAAGGGGAAAGTATAACGGACTTCGACTTTACGACAGATGATATTACACAAGCTATAGGAAAACTAAAAGCACACTCAGCGGCAGGACCGGACAAATGGAATGCCACACTGATCAAAAACTGCAAGAATGCAATCGCTGAGCCCCTGTATTGGATATGGAGACGATCACTAGACACGGGAGAAATTCCGGGCATCCTGAAGAGCGCGAACATGCGCGAACATAGTCCCACAATATAAAGGAGGAGATCGATCCGAGGCGAAAAACTATAGGCCAGTGTCGCTTACATCTCATCTCACTAAAATATTTGAAAGAATAGTTAGACAGAAAATCTATGGGTTTTTGGAAACTCAGAAAAAATTAAATGATAACCAACATGGGTTTCGGTCAGGCAGATCATGCCTATCACAACTAATGAACACTACAGCAACATTATTGATAGAATAGATAGATAGAATAACCTTTATTAATAATAATAAAATAAATAAATTTTTTCAATTTACAATGACATGAATAATTGTGAAGTTCGACTATTTATTTTATTTAATTTGGCCCTTAAGCTTAAGCTTTACTGGGCTCTTATTAAAAATAAGCAGCTAGTTGTTATAAATTAATAATAATAAATAAATAAATAAATAAATAAGTATTATTAATAGTTAAAACATGTATTACAATATTAAACAATATTAATGGACAATATTAAACAATATTAGTGGACATTAATCCTAGATTTTGTTAGTATGCCATTATTAATCGGGATTTCAACTTGGTTTTAAACAAATTTACATTCACAATATTTTTTATATCGGCATGCAAGTCATTCCATAGTTTCAATCCAATGAAAATGGGTAGTTTTTGAGATGAAGACAATCTAAATTGAGATATAACAAGCTTTGATCTATTTCTGGTCTGATACGAGTGGATTTCTTGATGAGTTACAAAATACAGGGCTATTCAAACTGATTCATCCGATTTCAACTGAGAATACTTCCGTACCTATCAACCGTGTATCAACTGGGCATACACCACATGAAAGAGGAAATCTCCGAGTTTTACAAGATCACCGCGAGAGGGCTCCAAAGTCACGCCGTGGCCTAGCCTAGCAACAAACATTCAGTGTGAAAATGGCGTCCGCACAGCAGAAGGCGTTTTGTGTGTTGCAGTTTTCGAGCTGTAAATCGGTAGTCACAGTGCAGCGTGAGTTTCGTCGACGTTACACCGTGCGACTTCTTCCTTTGGGGGTACGTTAAGGATACTTTGTACGTGCCACCGTTGCCCACATCTTTGGATGAGCTCCGAACTCGCATTGTTACTGCCGTAGAGTCAGTGACAACGGACATGCTGGAGCGAGTATGGGAGGAATTCGACTATCGTGTCGACGTTGCTCATGTAACTAGGGGAAGTCACATAGAGCATTTATGAGGTGAGAGACAAAATTTGGACAGTTTTTCTTTTGGTTGATGTATCACAAATCACACTGTATTTGTAACATTAAAAAATATTCTCATTTGAAATCAGGTGAATGAATTTGAATGGCCCTGTATCTGTTTACCCATTGCAAATTAATGATTTTGTTCTTACACTTGTAAATAAAAATAAAATGTGCCAGTTTGGTTATATCGTTGAGCTTTAGTAGGTTTAGCTCTTTAAATAATGCACTAGAGCGATCAAGGAAATCAGCATCAGATAATAACCTCATTACTCGTTTTTGGATGACAAAGATACTATTTAATGCGTTGTTAGCGGAGTTTCCCCAAACAAGAGTGCAGTATGTTATATAAGGAAGAACAAGAGTATGATAAAGAGTCAATAAAACTTGTTTAGGGACTACATTTCTAAGTTTAAACATTATAGCAACGCTCCTTGAAATCTTTTTCGCGATATAATTTACATGATCACTCCAGTGCAAATTCTTATCTAGCATTACACCAAGAAATTTTGTTACAGTACACTCCTTTATGGCGATTTCATTAACATTAAATTCCTCAAGGTATACATTTCTTTTATCAGTAAAAATCACGAAATTTGTTTTATTGGTATTTAGGAAGAGTTTATTGGTGGTCAAACATTTCATTACACTGATGAATTCTGAATGAAATATATTCTTAGCTGTATTAACATCTTTGCAAGAAAAAGAGAGAGTTGTATCATCTGCAAACATTATGAAGTTCAGTATGTTGATGCAATGGAGGGTAATGAAAATTATGATGTAATATACACAGACTTTGCCAAAGCGTTCGACAAGTGTGAACATGGAATCATAATACATAAATTGAAATATATGGGAATGGGAATAACAGGAAAAGTGGGGAAATGAATATATGATTTCCTTAGTCAGTGGCGGCAAATCGTTACAGTACAAGGAGTATCTTCATCGGAATCAGAGGTCCTCAGCTCAATTCCACAAGGAAACAGTATTAGCTCCACTACTCTTCATAATCATGCTAACTGACATAGATGAGGACGTTACCAGAGACAGCACAGTAACATCCTTTGCCGATGCCACAAAGATCAGTAGAAAAATAAGAAACCCAGAAAGTATAGGATCTCTACAAACAGACATGAACAGAACCTACAAGTGGACGGAAGACAACAATATGAATTTTAACACTGAGAAATTTCAGCTGTTACGGTACGGAAAAAGAGAGGACCTAAAATCCATGGAATATTATACCCCAAATGGACAGGAAATTCAGAGAAATTTTAAAGCAAAAGATTTAGGGGTTGTAATGATTGATGATGCGAAATTTGAAACACAAAATGAGATAGCAGTAAACAGAGCAAAGAAAGTAACTGGGCAGATATTGAGAACCTTTAAACGAAGGGATAGGAATATAATGATTCCTCTACTGAAAACACTGATCATACCCAAATTGGAATACTGCTCGGTCCTAACATGCCCATATAAAAAAGAAGACATTAGAAAACTAGAAGGGATTCAGAGAAGCTTCACAGCCAAGATCAATGGGTGCAAAGAACTAAACTACTGGGAAAGGTTACGCGAATTAAACCTATATTCACTGGAAAGGAGGAGAGAGAAATACACCATTATTTACAATTGGAAAATAATGGAGAAACTAGTCCCTAATCTTACTCTGAACCCTGTAACTCCCAAAAAAACAGTAGAAAATAGAAAAGGAAGACTGTGTCGTGTTCCCAAATTAAAGGCTAGACAGGGAACATCCTGAACCCTGAAAGAAAATAGTTTTGTAGTGAGAGGACCAAAACTGTTTAATCAGCTGCCCAAAGACCTAAGGAACACGAGTGGTGTTGCAGTAGACATCTTCAAAAGAAGATTAGACGCCTGGCTCAGAATAATCCCCGATGAGCCTGGCGTATCTGGCTATGTGAGGTGGAGAGTACGAGAAACCAACTCGCTACTTCACCAGGCCAACTCGAGAGGAGGGGCGACAAGTTTGACTTTTGTGAAATGAGGAATCATCGCACGCAACATTTGAAAGGTTGAAAGGAAAGGTGTGTGTATATATATACAGGGTGTCTCAAAAGTCACTATCTATTTCGGTGACATTAGATGTTTTTTTTAAAAATGCTATGCTGGCATAAAGATATGTACTTCTGGTGCAAATTTGTGTATTTAAAAAAAGTTAATTGGTTTATTATCTTGACATGCTTGAACAATTCCTCGAACCTCAACTTCTTACAGATGGCATTCTTGACACAGTAGTTTTTCAGCAGGATGGAGCACCGTGCCATTATGCAATAATTGTACGTGATTATCTTGACAGACGCTTCCCAGGTCGCTGGATTGGTCGTGGAGGAACACAACCATGGGCAGCACGTTCACCCGATTTAACACCATTAGATTTTTTCGCCTGGGGTTTCATTAAGTCTAAGGTGTACACTGGTAGAAGAATTAGTGATGTAGCCGAACTTCGAAATCGTATTACCGATGCAGTTCAGAAAATAACACCTCAAATGCTGGAAAGTGTGTTCCGGGCATGGCCGTAACTACCTATAAGGTCACCGAGGTCCGGACCTCGGTAATTATTTCCTAAAAAAAAAAAAGAGACTGAACCGTTCTCCGTGTATGAAACGCATATTACCGCTTTTCTTTTGAAAAGAGGGAGCGTCGAGCGTTTTGTGTTTTGTGTTTAGTGTATAGCTTGGGTTGTGTTTGTAGATGTCATTTTGGTCTGAATTTTGCTCGTCCCGCCGCGCTCGAAAAAAATCTGGACCTCACTAATTTCTAAACCCTAGTTACGGCCCTGGTTCCGGGAAACAACTTATCGCTTTGAGCTCTGTAGAGACACTGATGGTCGCCATGTGGAGACAGATAAATAAATAGCACTAATTCTTTGTGGCACTTACTTTGAAATAAATATATTTTTCATGTCTTAAACCAGTTTTTCGTAATTCCCATTATTTTTCAAAATAGATAGTGACTTTTGAGATACCCTGTGTATATATATATATAATATATATATATATATATATATATATATATATATATATATATATATATATATATATATAATATATATATATATAAAGGAGGGGATAGGTCTCAAGTAAAGAACTATACACCAGTGTCACTGACATTCCATCTCACCAAAATATTTGAAAGAATGGTTGGAGAGAAAAACTGACATTTTGGAGACAGGAAAGATTCAGTGAGAACCAACACGAATTCAGATCAGGAGGATCGTGTCTATCACAACTCGTAGATCATTATAACAATACCATAGAGCCACTTGAAATATGATTATGATCGGAGCTGGGTAAAGTACAAGTACTTTCATTTGTTACTTAAGTTGAAGTACAAGTAATCTTTAAAAAATGTACTCAAGTTAAAGTAAAAGTACACGTTATCAAAAGTACTTAAGTTGAAGTACAAAAGTAAGCGTTTTATAATGTACTTAAGTACTGAAAAGTAAGAAGTACTTTTTCAAAAATGAAATAAAATACACTACAAATATATAATAATATAAAATAAACATCATTATAGCAAACAGACTTCATTAGGATACAGAATTACGATTATTATAAGTAGGAATTATTTTATTAAGAACTATAATTTATTATCTAATAATTTTTTATAATAAGTATGCATTATGTACAAAATTTCTTATTGAGTTTCAACAACAGCTGAAACCCAAATGTTTTGGTAAACAAAATCTGGAATAATCCGGTTTTGGTGTCTTCCCCCTCTCAAAACCTGACATTGAGAGGTGGCAGATTGAAAGCGGGTTTTTCCAGAATTTGTTTACCAATTTTGAATGAAATTGTCAAGCATACAGCTGTTTTGTTACTTCGTCCTTTTCAGATTTTCGCAACATTGTACTTAAGTTAAAGTACAAAATTTTTCCCAAGATTATAATTAAGTTAGAGTAAAAGTATTAAAAAAAATGTACTTTCTAGAAAGTACATTCTCGAAAAAGCTACTTAAGTATATCTACTTCACTACTACCCACCTCTGATTATGATATAAGAGCACCTGAAATGAGACATATAGGAATAACGTGCAAAATGGGAAAATGGATCTGCAGCTTCCTCAAAGAACGTCAGCAAGTCGTAAAAATCAAAGGTATATCATCATCAGAATCAGAAGTACGCAGCTTACTACTACAAGGAATAGTATTAGCCCCTCTCCTATTCATTACCATGCTAACAGACATAGACAATGAAGTAACCAACAACAGCATAATAACATCCTTTGCTGACGGACACAAACAGAACATACAGATGGTCGGAAGACGATAACATGAATTTTAACACCGAAAAATTCCAGCTCTTCAGATCTGGAAGAAATGAAGAATTAAAACATAAAATATTATGCCTCAGATTGACAGGAAATTCAGAGAAACACAAAAGCAAAAGATTTAGGAGTTGTAATGATCGATGATGCTAAATTTGAAACATAAAATAAGATCGCAAAAAGAATTACGGGACAGCTACTGAGAACCTTCAAAAGGAGGGACACGAAAGTAATGATTCCTCTGCTGAAAACACTGATCGAACCAAAACTTGAATACTGCTCACTCTTCACGTCCCTATATAAAAGAAGAAATTAATAAACTAGAAGAAATTCAAAGAAATTTCACAGCCAAAATTGACGGCTGCAAAGACCTCAACTGTTGGGAAATTTCGTACATTAAATTTATATTCACTGGAAAGAAGAAGAGAAATCTGTACTATAAGTTACATATGGAAAATAATAGAAAAACTGGTACGTAACCTAAAACTGAACTTGGTAACCATACAAACAACACTGAAAAAATAGGAAAGGTAAAATGTGTAGTGTTCCCACACTAAGGGACAGGCAAAGGGCACCCTCAACTCTGAAGGAAAATAGCTTTGTTGTCAGAGGGCCAAGACTATTGAACCGGCTTCCGAAGGACATTAGAAACATCACTGGTGCCAAAGTTGAAGTCTTCAGAAGAAGACTAGACGTCTGGTTCAGGATGGTACCGGATGAACCGGATATGCCTGGCTATGTGCGATGGAGATTGCGAGAGAGCAATTCTTTCCTCCACCAGGCCAGGCTTAGAGGTGAGGCTATCAGCTTGACATTTGCTTGAAGAGAGATCGACGCACGGAACATCTACAAGGTTACAAGGTATACCTTTCAACTTTTCAACCTTTCAAATGTTCCGTCCAATGATTCCTCATTTTACGAAGGTCAAGCTTGTTGCCCCTCCTCTTGAGTTGGCCTGGTGAAGTAGAGAGTTGGTTTCTTGTACTCTCCACCTCACATAGCCAGGTACGCCCCGCTCATTTGGAAATGTTCTGATTCAGGCGTCTAGTCTTCTTTTGGAGATATCCGCTGCAACACCACTCTTGTTTCTTCGTTCCTTGAGCAGCTGGTTAAACAGTCTTGGTCTTCTCACAACAAAACTATTTTCCTTCAGGGTTGAGGATATTCCGTCTAGCCTTTAATTTGGGAATACGACTCATTTTTATTTTTCTACTTTCCACTGTTGTTTGGTGGGTTATAGGGTTCAAAGTAAGATTAGGGACTAGTTCCTCCATTATTTTACAAATGTAAATAATAGTGTAACTCCTCTTCTTCTTTCCAGTGAATACAAGTTCAATTCACGTAACCTTTCCCAGTAATTTAGTTCTTTGTACCCATTGATCTCGGCTGTGAAGCTTCTCTGAATTCTTTCTAGTTGACTAATGTCTTCTTTTTTATGCAGGGATGTTAAAAACGAACAAAACTCCAACTTGGGTATGATCAGTGTTTTCAAGAGAGGAATCATTATATTCCTATCCCTTCGTTTAAAGGTTCTCAGCATCTGCCCACTTATTCTCTTTGCTCTGTTTATTGCTACCTTATTTTGTGTTTCAAATTTTGCGTCATCAGTCATTGCAACACCTAAATCTTTTGCTTTAGAATTTCTCTGAATTTCCTGTCCATTTGGGGTATAGTATTCCATAGATTTTAGGTCCTCCCTTCTTCCGTACCGTAATAGTTGAAAAATTTCATTGTTAAATTTCATATTATTGCCTCCAGACCAATTGTAGATTCTGTTCATGTCTGTTTGTAGAGATCCTATATCCTCTGGTTTTTTTATTTTCTACTAATTTTTGTGTGGTCGGCAAAGGATGTTACTGTACTGTCACTGGTAACTTTCTCATCTATATCAGTTACCATGATTACGGAGAGTAATGGAGCTAATACTGTTCCTTGTCGTACTGAGCTAAGGACCTCTGACTAATGAAGATAGTCCTTGAACTGTAACGGCTTGCTGCCGCTCACTGAGGAAATTATATACCCATTTTCCTACTTTCCCTGTTATTCTCATATATTTCAGTCTATGTGCTGTGATTCCATGGTCACACTTGTCGAACGTCTTAGCAAAGTCTATGTATATTACATCATAGTTTTCATTACTTTCAAGTGCATCAATAATGTTGTTGTAGTGTTCTATTAGTTGTGACAGGCATGATCTTCCTGACCGGAATCCATGTTGATTATCATTTAAATTTTTACGAGTTTCCGAAACGTCATAAATTTTTCCTTTAGCTATTCGTTCAAATATTTTGGTGAGATGAGATGTAATCGACACTGACCTATAGTTTTTGACCTTGGATCGATCTCCTCCTTTATATATTGGAGCTATTTCGCTCTTTTCAGGATGCTCGTCTCCATATTCATTACAGGGGCTTAGCAATTTCATTCTTGCAGTTTTTGATCAATGTGGCATTCCATTTGTCCGGTCCTGCCGCCGAGTGTACTTTGTTTTCCTATAGCCTGTGTGATATCATTTGTTGTAAAGTAGAAGTCCGTTATACTTTCCCCTTGTAGTTCTTCTTCAATGAACGCGTTTCTGTCGCATATTATCATAGTTTATCAGTTTTGGGGATACTGACCTCTTAATATTTCAGATACCTCTTTTAGATCATCGGATAAAACATTGTTTTCATTTTTCAAAGGTCCGATAGTCGCATAGGCGCGTGATTTTTCGACTTCCTTTTAGTAAAATTATAGAAGTACTTTGAGTTAACCTTTATCACTTCTATAACGTCATCTTCTTTCTCTGTATGATTCTCAATTAGTTCCTGTATGACGCAATCTACGTATACTCTGCAGTTTATCATTTAATATTTTTCTGATGTTGTTGTCTTCGCAGTTACTTAATTTTGTAGTTACTCTTTTTCTCTTTCGGAACAATGACCTCTTTTGTCTCTCGAACCTGCTTCTGTTTCCTTTTTGTTGCATTTTTGGGACATGTCTTTCCACAATTTCCGGCGTCTTCTCCTCTGAGGCTGGGAGGACAGAAAATATTTGTGTGACAGAAAATACATCTGTGCCTCTCAATCTAAGGTAATTAGCATATCTTCCGTTGTCTTGGCCTTAAAGATGGTTTTACAGTTTCTTCCATGCTGGATGCAATCCCTTCCCAGTTTATAGCTTTGGAGTGAAAATTAAAAATTTCGAATTTGCTTTTTTCTGTAGTGTGTTTTTTCCTTTCATGTTGCTTTTATATTGGTTGGTATTTCAATAATGTTGTGTTCAGATATTATAGTTGGGAATATTTCTATGTTAGCGATTAGGTTGCTGTTGTTTGTGAATACCAAATCTAGGCAGTTGTTTTTTCTTGTATTTTCTGTTATTTCTTGTGTTAACATAAATTCATCGGCTAGAGCTAGGAGCATTTTTGCCTGCTCCTGATCCTCCCGTGTGTCCCCCTTGTATACATATATTTTTCCTATGCTTTTATTTTTCATAAATGGAAAATTAAAATCACCACAGAGAAAAATATTATGGGTTGGGGAGTGTAGATCTTTCACCCAGTTCCTGACCTCTGCAATGGAATCCGAGAATTTTGAAGTTGGCATGTATGTTTGGTACAATTAGTACCAAATATAATTTTTCAACTTTTTTTGCTACAGATTCTACGTAGTTGTTTGAAGTACTTACAACCATTTGTACCATATGTTTTTTGTGTGTATAAATAGCACATCCTCCTTTCCTTCTTACTCTTCTGTTTGCTCGAAGTATGTTATAATTGTCAATATGTATTTCTTTTTTGTTAACACAAAACTCGCAGTTTTCACAGTTCGCCCGGCAGTCCTTTAGATGCAGGGCCGGCCTTAGCAATTGCGGGGCCCAATTTGGACCATTTTGGTGGGGCCTCCTGAACTTAAGATTATTTCAAATTAGGTATCAGGAATATATGCTATTACGTTGCATTCAAAATAAAACAATATCTATATTTATTAGCTTATATTTTGACATAAAACGTGTTAAAACAAAACTATACGTAGGCCTATAAAGAAATCTTTCTTGCTTTCTGTTCTGCAAACTCTTTCAAAATTTTGTTGAAGTTTATGTTTTTGGCTTCATCACATTCTATGGATAATATTGCAAGGCTGTTGAGTCTATCTTGGAGCATGTTTGACCTTAGATAAGATTTGATCAATTTTAATTTGGAAAAGCTCCTTTCCCCTGACGCCACTGTGACTGGAATTGTCAAAAATATACATAGAGCAATAAAAAAATTTGGAAATCTAGTAGCTCTCTCATTCAAAGCAAAGAATTCCAGGATTTTCAAAGGCTTTCCAAAGTATGAAGAAGGAAGAATTGGCTTCAGTACTTCCATTTCCTCGACCAGCATATGCCATCTAAATCTGCTAACTTTACAGTGTTGACAAGTTCGTTTTCCTGAATGAGCTTGACATCTGTTAGCGCAATTTCCAAATCTGCAGCATGTTTTTGTAATTCCTCCTTTGGAATTTGTTGAAATTTACTCAAAAAGCCAAATAAATCAACATGTTTTTTCAACTGCTTAAACCGTGGCTCCAAAGACTGCATTCCTTATTTTTCAAAGCTGGAGGTGGCAACCCTAGTGCGAGGCCCATGTGAGCGCGGGGCCCAATTTGGTCAAATAGGTTCAATTGGCCTAAGGCCCGCCCTGTTTAGATGGGTTTCCGTGAGGCATGCAAACTCTGATTTTGTTTCTTGCATGAGTCCTTTCAGGTATGTGACTTTGTCCAGGGAATGTTTTTTTTGTAAAAAAAAGAGGTGCCGGTACTCATATCTTGATAAATTATAAAATTCCTCTCCCACCCCTCCTCTCTTCCTACGCCGCCTCCCCCTTCTCTATTGAATTTGTGATGAACTTTTAACAAAAAAGTTGATAATAAAAATCAAAAATACATAACAAAAATGAGAATGTTTAACATTTCTAGACGCCCTTTATTACTTTGAGTTTTAAAGAATTAAAAAAATGAAAACATTCCAAAATTAGAGTTTCAGAGAAAATTCCAAATTTTCAAGTTTTCGTCCGACAAAACGTCCCGACTTCGTTCCTTCGTTAATTTATTTGAGCGGACGTGTGTTAACGTTGTTCTGAAAAAAAAGGTGCCGGTACGCCGTACCGGCGCGTACCGTCACAAAAAAAAGCACTGTGTATATATATAAAAACTTATCTTTCTATTTAAATTATATCTAAATATCTTAAAACTGCGTGTGGTAGTGTTTACAGTAACTCTGATGAAATTCTCTCTCTCTCTCTCTCTCTCTCTCTCTCTCTCTCTCTCTCTCTCTCTCTCTCTCTCTCTCTCTCTCACCTATCATTATTATCTATCTATCATATATCGCTGTGGAAGATTTTTCCACTTCGATTTTAAATCTGCAAACACATACAAATAAAGCGAAAGCTGTTTCAAGGTTTATGACTACAAGTGATTCACCTTCAGTTTTTATATATAGAGAAAGCACAATTGTGTTTGTGTTTTACGCGCCCTTCTGTAAGAGACTGTGGAATTTGTGCTCGGGTGGGCGGTTGTTTACTTGTAAAGTTTACGATATTCTTAGAAAAAGTGTAAAACAAAACGGAAGTGACCCGACTTTCGTTTAAACTTATTTCTGTAAAGGATCTATACCCATTTCATAGACAAGACCAAACAATCGACATTAAAAAACTAACTTCATCTAACCTAAGCTAGCGTAACCTAACCGATAATAATAATTTGTCGATTGCTCGGTTTTGTCGGTCGTTTGCTGTTATGAAAGAAATTAAAGAATCCAAAGAATTATTATTATTATTATGGAACAATTTATGCGTGCCAAAAGCTTGTCTTATTAATACAGCAAGTAGAACCTAATCAAACATACACGTTTCATAGTTGGTACTTCATGTACAAAAGAAGAACTGTACAAAAGAAAACTGAATCACTGAATGACGCTTAACATCAACCAATCAACGAAAACAATAAAAACTCCAATTTTTTGTTAGTATTTTTCATGAAATACCAAATTTTCAAAACTTCTGTGAGGAATAGGAAAAAGGTGTATAAGATTAAAGTTAAAGAAGATAAATAGACAAATCAAATGAAACAAAACAGATCTTCCTAGCATAAACACAACGAAAGATACGCTTAAATCTTTGAAATTTTCCTTAATTTTTGGGGGCACCTGAAAGGCAAAGTCTTTGACTTCCTTGGGGCCGGTGAAGTTGATGTCGCAGGTAGCTAATATTTTACAGACTCCTTACTGGTACCACAGACTAACTTTTGGGTGCCCCTACAAAACTGAATTTTGGAAAAAGTTTTTTTCACTCCACCCTACTGATTATTTTCAAAATGAGGTTGTCTTTTGTGGGAGGCCCAAAATGTGGGGGGCCCGGTGCAGTTGCATCATTTGCACCATGGTTAATCCGGCCCTGATTATTATTATTATTATTATTATATATCTAAAATTTTGAGTGAAGTCTAAAACAGGGCTGAATAGCAGGTGTATTCCAGAGACGTCTATGGTTAATATAATGTCGCTTACTTGGCTTAGATTAGTATAGGCGTAAGTCCTTTTCTGCTTGATCATTAATGCTAACATGGTAAAATTTTCGGTCATTAAGATCATAATCATCGTTAAAAGAAATCGCACCTTATAAAGTATTATTAAATGGTGGTGTAATGGTTAGCATCACTGACTACGAATACACTGGCTCTGGGTTCGATTCCCGGCAATGGCAGGCGGCTTTCGGCTCGCCCAGCTGTTCATCCTTCCATACAAAAACTGGTTAGTAGATAAATGGGTACCCCGCGTAGCCTTGTTTTAAGACGCTGGGCTGCTGCTGCTGCTGCTGCTGCTGCTGCTGCTGCTGATCGGGAGGTCGTGAGTTTGAGTCCGAGTGAGGACTTTTTAATTTCTGAATAGGTCTAATTCGGGCGGAAACAAAACCAGGGTTATTTTAAAAACCTCAAATTACGGAGATGACGTATGGTACGTCGTACTTAAATTGAACGCGCTTACAAATTAAATGTGTTAATGCGAAAAACCTGATAGAATGGGGTTATATACGTGGCGCGTTTTAAGGTTTTTTAATAGTGATTTAAATAAAACTTAAATTATGCAGAATCTGTAGCAAAGCTCTTCAAAATGGGTTAAAACTACAGAGATAAGTGAATCTGGAACGGGTCTATAAACTTGATTGGGTCCAAAACTGAATTTGAAACGTACCTAAAAGCAAGAGTTTCATATCCTTGGCAGCTCTTTCACCTTCTCTTTGCAAATCCCTCTCAATTCTTCTGCTATTGGCCAAAGCCAGCTTGGCCTCCGAAGATACCGTGCAACCCATAGTCTTATGTCATCCTATATAATCTCTGACTATACCATAAGGCACTGGTAATCACTTATTGTACGACAGGTTTGGTTAACTCTGTAAATTAATTTAACAATTTAACAATAAGCAAAAATCACATTGTAGACGTTATTGCTTTTTATCGCATATATATATATATACACACACACACACACACACACACTGTATATAAACGTATAAAGCAGAACTCCATTATTCAGAAACAATTTTTTTCTGTTCTTTTAAGTATAGAAATTTAATATTTGTATTCTTTACTTATAACTTAAATTTAGACTAGTGTATGTTTAACAATAACTATTAATTATTAAATTAACTAATTACATAAAGTGAAAATTCCTAAATGAGAAATCAGTTACTAAACTTTTTATAATGAACGAATTTATTTTTTAGGTTTATAATATACGAGTATATCAGGGTTGAGTACCCGTACCAGTACTACTGAAATTAATTTTCAAATAGCAGTACCAGTATCAATACCACTTTTAATTGCTTGGTAATACCACTTTGAAAGGGGATATTTTACTGGCAGCAAATTCTCGAATAGGGCCTGGCAAGTTTTTTAGTAATTTGTGTGAATGCCAAAAGTGTTGTCAATTAATAAGATCCTTTTTTCTCGTTATTAAAAATGTAGTTAATTATTGATTAAAAAAAATAAAAAGAAGAATAAGGCTTATTACGGGTCGTATGACATTCGAGCGAGATTCCTATAAGGAAAGCCTTCTTGCAGCCCGAACTGCGTATGACTGAACCTCGTGTGAAAAGCAACAAAGACTTTCTGTTCCGTTGTGGTGGGGCAGTTAAGAAACTAAATCCTTTAAAAGATAGTTTCTGCCCTTCCACAAACCAATGTCAACGTGAAAACACCGTTTTCTACAGTGCATCAATGACTTAAGAACGTCATTATCTGGAAATTCTGTCACTAATATTCTGTTCCTAAAATCCAATGGATTTAATTAACTTTGTACAGACTGAACATAATAAACTGAATGTGTTATAACTCATTCTAGTCCTTATGAAGACTGTCATTAATGTTATATTCAAGGTTAGTATACAGGTAGTCCTCGTTTTACGGAACCCTTTTATACGGAATTTCACACTTACGGAAATTTTATTTTAGTACCGAGGTCCGTTATACGAACAAAAATTCCGCAGTTACGGAAATTTTTTCGGAAAAGTTAAAAATAAAATTTTACTGCTGAGCAATGATACGACTATATTAAATGCCCAACAAGCAAAAAAAATGCAAGATTAGATGATTTTTATGGCTAGATTACGAAAGTACATGGTCAAATCCAAAAGAAGATGGTATCACAATGGAAATATAGAAAACTTTATTTTTTGAAGGAAATCTACACTATATAGGGAATAAAAATTTCCAACCAAAAACATCACCTCCATCCACGGCAACCACGCGCCAAGATGATGAATCAAACAGTGAAGCTGACGACCCTCCATTGCTCCTTCAGCTTCAAGAGGAAGCATCTGATGATAATGTGGAAGAGGAAGGTGCTGCACCTTCGTCAACCACCTTCTGACTTCCGTTCCATGACTCACAACACTACCACCAAGCACCGATCAGCAGTTTTAGGAGGTGAATACAACTATTTATGAAGTTTATTTCCTCCAGTACAATATAATTTATAAAAATATATTAAAATATTATTGTTTTCTATTTACATGTGTTTAAAAAGGTCAAAAATTATGTTTATTATGCAGTTTTGGGTTGGAAAAATCTTCAGTAGGAATTCATCTCCCATTATATAATGGGATTTAATGGGAAAATAGGGTCTGTTATACGGAAATTCGGTTTACGGACAACTTTTCAGGAACGTAACCCTTCCGTATAACGAGAACTGCCTGTATATATATATATATATATATATATATATATACACATTTTAACTGCAAACAACACACAGTATAATTAATGTAAAGAACGACGCTTGTGTAGAAGAACGTTCCGCACAAGATGAGGGGGGGAGAACGAACAAATGAAAAATGAGGTAACCACCCGAGAATCGAACCCGGGATCTTCCGATTGCCGGTCAGATATGTTATCCACTACACCATGGGCCTCGATTAATCAGAAGTCGTAATTCTCCTACATACGAGCAGAAACCAATGCCCTGAGGGGGCACCTTCGCATGCCGTACATATATATACATTTTAACTGCAAACAACACAGTATAATTAATGTAAAGAACGACGCTTGTGAAGAAGCGTATGTAGGAGAATTACGACTTCTGATTAATCGAGGCCCATGGTGTAGTGGATAGCATATCTGACCGGCAATCGGAAGATCCCGGGTTCGATTCCCGGGTGGTTACCTCATTTTTCATTTGTTCGTTCTCCCTCCTCATCTTGTGCGGAACGTTCTTCTACACAAGCGTCGTTCTTTACATACATATATATATTATTATATGATGCAAACCAAACCCACAAGGAAAATGCATCATTCATTCATTCATTTCGCGTGTTTAATTGTGAAATTTATCCTACACACACACACACACATATATATATATAATATATATATATATAATATATAATTATATATATATATATATATATACATATATATATATACACACACACACACACACATATATATATATATATATACACACACACACACACCTCGTTAACCTCGTTGCGGTTTCATGCGTCGTTGGTCAAGCTGGTGGTCCCGCCTCTAGCCTGGCTTGGTGGAGGAGCGAGTTGCTCTCTTGCGCTCTCCACCGCACATAGCCAGGTACACCCGTCTCATCTGGTACCGTCTTGAGCCAGGCATCTAGTCTTCTTTTGAAGACTTCACCTTTGACCCCTGTAACGTTTCTGAGGTCCTTAGGAAGCTGGTTAAAAAGTCTTGGCCCCTTGACAACTGACAACCAAGTTATTTTCCTTCAATGTTGAGGATGTCCCTTGTCGGGCCTTTAGTTTGGGAACACTACATATTTTGTCTTTCCTATTGTCCAGCGTTGTTTGAATGGTAATTGGGTTTTGTTTGCTTTCTTTTGCGGAATATTCTTCTCTTTTGTCTCTCTAGCTAGTTCCTCTTTCTTTTTGGCAGTGCTTTCGGAGCATATTTTTCCAAAATTCTCAACGTCTTTTCTTCCAAGGTTGTTAGCATTGCCTCATTTGTCTTATTCTCTAAAACTGTTCTCCACTCTATTTGGGCCATGTGTGATCTGATTTCTTCCCAATTTATGGTATTGGAGTTTAGGTTAAAAGCCCCATATTTGCTTCTTCCTTCCATATGTGTATTGTCTTTTAAAGTTATCGCCATATTTGTTGGTAACTCGATTATATTGTGGTCTGAAATAATAGTTGGGGTTATTTTTATAGCGGCAATCAAGTTCGTGTTATTTGTGAATACCAGATCTAGGCAGTTATTTTTCCTGGTATTTTCTGTTATCTTCTGTGTCAGCATAAACTCGTTTGTGAGAGCCCTCAGCATTTTTGCTTGCTCCTGGTTGGTCCTCTCTTGGACCCCCCCTTATCTTGTTGTATAAATATATTTCTTCCCACCTTTTTGTATTTTATAAATGGAAAATTAAAATCGCCACAGAGTATAATATTAGGGGATGGAGAGTCTACGGACTTTATTAGGGTTCTGATATCATCAATGGCATCCGAAAATTTTTCATTTGGAGAGTTTGGAGGTCTATAGATGACTATCAGTACCACGTTTAGTTTCTCTATTTTCACTGCAAGGGTTTCCACGAAGCTGTTTGATTTACTTATTACCGTCTCTGTCATATGCCTTTCATGGATATAAATAGCACAGCCACCTTTACGTCTCGCTGTTCTATCCGCTCTTGGTAAGTTGAATCCATCGATATGCAATTCTTTCTTATCGATACAGTGTTCGCAGTTATCGCAGTTTCCTTGGCAATCTTTAAGATGTGTTTCCGTGAGGCATGCGGTGTCCGCCCTTGTTTCGTCCATAAAACCTTTCAGATACGAAACTTTGTTTAGAGAACTGTTCGGTTTTATTCCTTGAATATTTGCCAGGACAATGTTTATGTTCTTTGTTTTGCATTGCCCCTTGTGCATTTTAAGTTCGTTGTCCTTTGATTTCGCGTGTTTTGTATCCTTGTGGTCCTCCGAGATGGATCCGTTCCCGCCTATCTGTTCTGGTAGCTTCTCGCCATGAAGCGTTCCGGTTCGAGGGTACCCAGCTGTGTCAGCTGCATGTGCTGTATGGGACTTAGCAGCCTTACTGTGTCCGAGATGTTGAAAAATTTTTGTATGCTATTTGTGTTTTGTTTGCTATTTGGATACATATTTTTGTCTCACATCCCTTCTGTTGTCATTTGGAACCTGTCCTTTGTTCTTTGAACTTGTTGGGAGATGATGGTAGTAGCATTTTCTCCCCTACTGGCAGGTTCCATATGTTGCGTAGGTCTTGCAAATGACCAGATGGTAGAATTTGCATTTTCCACCAAATTTGCAGCGACCATTATTGTAAAAGTATTTGCACACAGGAGGGTGTTCGTAAATACATTCTCCTCCCTTATATCTGCAAATTCCTTTCACATAGTATTTACATATAATTTCTTCCCCATTTTTACTTGGGGCCTTTGTTTTTGGTGGTTTCAGTATTGTTTCAGTATTGTCTACTTGTTTTTTTCTATTGCTGCTAATGCCCTTTGTTTGAAATCTGTGGATTTGATTTTCTGCCTTTGTTTCCTCTGTTGGTGCTTCTTTTATTTCTATTATTTCTGCTTTTTCTGTTTTTTTTTCCAGTTCGTTTTTCGAAGTTTCCTCTCGTATTTTCTCCGTTCCTTCTATTTTTTCTCTCTGTTTGCTATTCATAAACTCCTCTTTTGCCTTTTCCTCATAGTCTCGTTCTGCTTTAAAAACCGTAAACGAGTTTATTTCGATTATGCAGCTTTTGCAGAAGAACTTGATTCCGTTCAATTGTTTAGCGCCTGATATAAGAGAGATTTCTTCGTCGCTCTATCTCAGGCATTGAAATTCGACTAAGGTCTGGCAAAGATCGCAGCGAGTTGCCTTTGATTCATCCTTTTCTTTTTTACAGTATCCACAGGGTTGTATGAATTGATTTGCTATTGCCATGTTTCTAATGGTATGTAAATGATTGCGCACGAAATATTAACTCAAAATGGTAATGTATTAGGTGAGGTATTCGATTTGACTTTAGAAATGAGGGAGGAAAGGTTTTTCTGTTATTTCGTGGGGTGGGGGATGGGGGATGGGGGATGTGGCACGCTGTAGATTCTCACTGAGTGGTGCCATGGAGTGTACCGCGGGGGATAACTGAGGGATATTGCCTTTCGATGGTCAGTTAGATTTCTTCAGCGAGAAAACACTCGAAAAAAACGTTATTCACTCTGCAAAATAGTATCACTAGACCTGGGCGGATTTACATATAGGCAGAGTTGGCATCTGCCTAGGGCGGCAAATTTTGTCGTATTTCAATCTAAATAGGACAAAGAAAACAAAAATAGAAAATAAATAACTTACAAGCAGTAACAAATTAAATGGATTCATAAATAAGTTTTAAAATAAAAAAGAACAGCAACCTCTTATAGCAAACTAACGACATCAAATGGTACAACTATAAGACACTTTAAACCCTGCCTAGGGGCGGCAAAATGCTAAATACGCCTCTGTCAGTAGGTAAAAAAAAGAAAATGTACTGGTATTTACTGGTAACCACTTTCAGTTGCTGGCATTATTAGTACCACTTTGCCTCAAATATCAGTACCATTACCAGTATCTCTTACGTTGCTGGTACCCAGCCCTGATATATATATATATATATATATATACAGAGGATGATCAAATTAATTACACTGCCCAACAAAAAAAACATTTTTTGCTGCTGATTTAATTCTAAGACCTGTTTCTGGATAATATTGATGTGCTGATTTCAAAAATCACCTTAGATTTTGTCCATCACATCAGGTTTTCGTGCAATGCAATATGCCTATTTTGGGTGATCCATGAAGGGCGCTTATCAAAATTGATGATTTTTGAGACCTGTTAACAGCTGTTTTGCTGTTAAAATTTTATCAGTAACTCAATGACCGAAACGGAGGCAAGAGCTTGGAATGCTTTTGTGGCAGTAGTTAAGAACTTCCTAGGAAACAAAAAGTCTGAAAATTATAAAGATCTTGTAAAGGATTTACTTGTAAACTTTCAGCAGTTGGGTTGCAACATGAGCATTAAAGTTCACTATCTCAACAGTCATCTGGATAAATTTCCAGAAAATCTTGGTGATGTTAGTGAAGAGCAAGGTGAAAGGTTCCACCAAGATATCAAAGTGATGGAAGAACGATACCAAGGAAGATGGGATACCCATATGATGGCTGACTACTGCTGGAGCCTGCAGAGAGATTGTCTTGACATCTCTCATTCTAGGAAGTCCTATAAGAGAAAATTTATCAGCACTGAAAAGTAAGAAAACAAGAAAAAGACAATGTTAAGAAAACTGGTCCCGTGCTTGCTTTAATATGGTGTAGTGAATACTCTTATTTTAGTTTAAAGATAAATGTTAATTTTACCGTCTTGAATTTCGGAATAGCTATAAATTCATTTTAAATTAGTTACCCATCATAATTCAATTGTAAACCACATTAATACTAATTTTATGTATACTGTATTATTTTATTGTATGTAAACATAATTAATTATATATCACAATTGTCAGTTAATTATTTATACTCAAATAATTATTTTAATCTAATACCATGTCCATTTTGCAAATAAATAATAGAAATCCAAGGGTTATATTTTCCATCCTTGGTACTGTCGCAGTTTCGCCTAACGGACTCAATACGGCTAGTGAGATAATCACTGGTTGGCACTTAACCAGCAGCAGTGCTTATGGCTACATCATCCAGGTTAACCTATACCGGATAGATGCGCTACGGTCCCAAGTCGTAGCTTGCCTAGGCCCAACGACGACGACGACGAAAACCAACAATGGATTCATTTTTTGCTTATTTAAACACTTTTAATCACTTTGTGTGTCAATATTACCATTGTATATTAAAGTTCACTCCCTGCATAATTGTTTACTTTTCCATGCTGATTCTGAGTATGTAAAAACTTATTTTTTGAAGAGAAAAAAAATTGGGCATAACCCTGCCAAAATGCGATATCTCCAAAATATCCGTATTTGATTGCTCGAAAACCTGACGTGATAGGCAAAAACTAAGGTGATTTTTGAAATCAGCACACCAAAGTTACCTAAAAACAGGTGTTAGAATTAAATCAGCAAAATTGGTGTTGGGCAGTGTTATTAGAGCCACCCCTTGAGCCACATTTTCATTATAATATGGTGTTTTTAGTTTAAATAATAATTTTAAGTATGCAGACAGTATTCCAAATTGTTAACGCATGTAATGTTTTTCTACCTGAATAACAGAAACTGGGGATAGGGGTTAATTTGGGGAGTAGGGGGAGGGGAATATGTGAAAAGTGGGTTCAGTAGTGTTTCAGCTGTGAACGTGGAAGGTTGTGTCAAGTGGTCTGGTGCGTTAAGTGTATGTTAAGTTAATGATAAGTTATTATATTTAAACTATTGTACGTGGAATATGCACTCATACACCCATATGATATTGTTTCTCAGCAACGTATTGTGATTCTTTTTATTAAATTAGTGTTTCTTTACATGAATAACTTTTATGTACTGTAGGCTACCCAACATGGGTAAGAAATGCGATCTATCGCCAAAGAAGAAAGGTAGAATGCTCTCGCTGCTGACTGCAACTGATTATTCTCACAGAAAAATAGCCCGAGAACTGAATGTGTCAAGTACGAGTGTTGACAGGATCGCATCAAAAATTAAAGTTGAAGGGGATAATCCAGAGCTGACTCCAAAAAGAAAGGGTAAATGTGGTCGGAAAAGGATAACTACACCTAGAGCCGACAGATGCATTGAAAAGAAACTAGTAAATAATAGGAGAAGCACTACTAACAAACTTAAATTGGAGCTGGAGAAGGAAAACATCAACATTTCGACAATGACCTTAAGAAGGCGTGCCAGGGAATTTGGATTGCGTAGTCGCCGGCCAAGGAAAACGCCAAAATTGACTCCAACAATGATCAAAAAACGCTTAAAGTGGGCTAAATACTACTCAAAGTTCACTGTAGATGACTGGAAATCGGTAAGTCACAATATTTTAGTGATCTTTTATGCTTATTTTGAGTAAAATGTATTATTTTGATATTTGTATGACAAGGCACATTTCATTTTGGTTGCAATCATTTCTTTCTCTTTTCATTTGCAGGTGTGTTTCAGTGACGAATCCACATTCCTAGTCATGTTTGATAAATCACAGTACGTTTGGCGACGTGTTGGTGAGGAATATCATCCAGACTGTGTCGTAAGTACGGTTAAGCATCCAACATCTGTCATGATATGGGCAGTGATAAGCGGTAAAGGTACTGGACGAATTTACATTGTTGAGGGTACTATGAGGCAGGACCAATACCGAAAGGTTTTGGAAACAAGACTTATTCCACAGATCGTCGACTGGTTTCCAAATGGTGAGCCATTCCATTTTATGCGAGATTCGGCCCCATGCCACACTGCAAAGTCAGTTAAAAGTTTTCTGGCTGCAAAGAATATTCCTCTCGTGGATTGGCCAGGAAATTCTCCGGATATGAACCCTATCGAAAACCTATGGGAAATAGTAAAGCGTAGACTGAAAGGTGAGGAAATAACAACTCGAATACAGTTAATAGAACGAATAATTGCCGTTTGGAACCGTGATCCTGAGATACAGGCCAGCTGCAAAGCCTGTATAGAGAGTATGCCTCGACGGGTTGCTGCCTTAATTAAGGCCAAAGGAGGACCCACTAAGTAATAAATGTGTTTAATATGACTGTAGAGTGTATATAAATATATTCTGAAATAAAATAAGTGTTTAAATTAGCCAAATTTTACTATTATTAGCATTAGAAATAAACTTATACAAGAAAAACTATTTTTTATGTAGTCGCTCTAATAATTTGATCACCCTCTGTATCTTCTTTCTCTTCGCCCGTTCCCGCCTCTATGCGGGGTCGGCGTTTCTGACCAGCCTCCTCCACACAGCCCAGTCCTGGGCTTCTTCCTCCGACAAACCCTTCTCCCTCAAATCGTCCCTCACCTTCTCCATCCACCTTCGCTTCGGTCTGCCTCTCTTTCTCCTGCCATGCACCTCCATATTCATCGTTCTCTTACCCACATAATCTTCGTCCCCTCTCATCACATGTCCATACCATTTCAGTCTACTTTCTTGTATCTTCCTCGAGATTTCTCCAACCTTTGTTGTGCCCCTTATCCTTTCATTCCTTACTCTATCCAACCTTGTCACTCCGCACATCCATCTCAGCATTCTCATCTCCGTTACATCTAGTCTTTTCTCATGATCTTTCTTTATAGCCCAAGACTCAGCCCCATACATCATAGCCGGTCTTACCACAGTCTTATACACTTTTCCCTTAACCCTTGCGCCTATTCTTCGGTCACACAACACCCCTGAAACTTTCTTCCAATTTTTCCAACCAGATTGCACTCTGTGTGTTATTTCTGTGTCCAGCTCACCGTCCTCAGCCACTGTCGATCCCAAGTACGTAAACTTACTTACTCTCTTTAATCTCGCTCCCTCTAAACTAATTTCTGAGTCTTGATTTTCGTAGAACCTCAGGTACTCCGTTTTCTTTCTGCTGATTTTCAACCCTCTGTCTTCAAAAGCCCTCCTCCATTCCTCCAATTTTCTTTCTACTACTTCTCTCCTGTTGCTGCACAGAACAATATCGTCTGCAAAGAGCATACACCAAGGGGATTGATCTTTTATCCCCTGGGCCAACACATCCATAATCAAAACAAAAAGGTACGGGCTCAAAGAAGATCCCTGATGTAGACCAACCCTCACGGGGAACCATTCCGTTACACCTACACTACTCCTAACCTGGGTCCTTGCTCCTTCATACATACTTTGCACCAACCTAACGTACTTCTCCGGCACACCTTTCTCTCTCATACACCTCCAAACCTCCTGGCGTGGCACTCTATCATATGCTTTCTCTAGGTCGATGAAAACCATGTGCAGTCCCTTTTGTCGCTCCCGGTGTTTCTCCATCAACTGCCTCAGTGCAAAAATCGCATCAGTTGTTCCCCTACCTGGCATAAAACCCAACTGCTCTTCCCCCACGGTTGTCTCTTCTCTTAACCTTTTCTCTATAATCCTTTCCCAAACCTTCATCGTGTGTGACATAAGCTTTATTCCCCTATAATTTCCACAATCCTGGATGTCCCCCTTCTCTTTGTAGATAGGTACGAGTGTACTATCCCCCCACTCCTCCGGCATTTCCTCTTGTTCATATATCTTCTGCATCAGATCCCACAATAGATCTATGCCCTCATCTCCCAAACAATTCCACGCCTCCACTGGTATCCCATCCGGTCCCAATGCCTTCCCCTTCTTCATTCCTTTCAACGCCACCTTCACCTCCTCCCTACTCACTCCTGAAGTTAACCCTTGATTTGGGACACCATCTTCAAAAATAACCCTTGGGTTTTCCTCATTTAACAGATGTTCAAAATAACTCTTCCATCTATCCATGATTTTATCCTGATCCTTTAAGACCACTTCCTGCCCATCCTTTACCTGTTTAATTTGAGTAAAATCTTTACTCGCCTTATCCCTAGCCTTCGCTATTCTAAGGATCTTTCTCTCTCCCGCCGGTGTCTCCAACTCTTTATATACTTCATCCATCGCCTGCGCCTTGGCTCTTGCCACTCCCTTCTTCGCCTCCTTTTTCGCCTGCCTATAGCTTTCTCTATCCTCTTGTCTACCAGATGTGTCCCACTTCTTTTTAGCATCTTTCTTCCTTTTAATCACCTCCTGAACCTCTTCATTCCACCACCACGTCTCTTTATCTTCAGGGGGTCTTCTACCTGATGTTTTGCCCAGTACTTCCTCACCAACTCTCAATATCACCCGGCTGTTCTCCTCCCACCATTCTTGTACACTCTCCAACGACCTTACTTCTTCCAAAACCTTCTCCTCAAATTTCCTTTTCTGGTCTTCTTTCTTCAGTCCCCACCACTTTATCCTAGGTGTCACCTGTTCTTGCCTTCTTTTCCTACCACTCTTAAACGACCAATCCATCACCAGGATTCTATGTTGCGCCGCCACGCTTTCCCCGTTTATGACTTTGCAGTTCTTAACTTCTTCCAAATGGGATCTCCTGCACATTAGAAAGTCTATCTGGCTTTCTCTTCCTCCGCTCCTATAGGTCACAAATTGGTTATCTTTTTTCTGGAAGAAGGTGTTGACTATCGCTAGATCAAACGCCATCGCGAAATCCATCACCCTTTCCCCTTCTTCATTTCTCTCTCCCACGCCCCAACCACCATGCACCCTCTCAATCACCTCTCTACTTCTTCCCACATGGCCATTCAGGTCTCCACCCAAGATCACTTTTTCCCCCTCTGGTATCGCACCAAGTTCTTGATCCAACTGATTCCAAAACACTTCCTTTTCTACACCTTCACAGCCAGCTTGGGGGGCATACGCA